>JABFQB010000173.1:0-12238 GCA_022817105.1 Pseudanteris insignis
AAAAATAGTCTTAATTGCTCTGGTTATACGTGATTTTGTAAGTAAACAAGATCAAATAACAGTGTCTGCCATTTGTAATCTATCCATTACATTTGACTCAACTAGTGTCAGTTTGTGATAAAAAGAATTCGATATGCGAATCACGTGAACGTATAAAAATTAAAACATCGATCCCACATTTAAACAATGAGAAAAAACGTTACTTTGATTTAATCAACTGTTTGTTTTACGAAACTTGTATCACATTATGCCATAACGTAAGATTAAATCAGTAACGAGAAATTTGATTTCTCAAAAAAAGTTTCACTCCCTTTTGTTGTAACCGTTTCGTTTATTTCATACGCTGAATTCAAGTGAATGCCTCGTTTTGAACAAAACTACTGAATGATAATAATCCGAATAGCATGTGGTTTGAACAAAACGGTAAAACATGTCATTTAACCCGCGAAGCAATTAACTCATTGAAATTGAATCTGATATGGCGTAATATTGTGTTTCGATAGTTGGAACATGACTACCGAGGTCGAAAAAGAAACTAGATACGTTACGAAAAATAAGTGTTAGAATCGAACTGCGCGCAAACAAATGATTCGTACACTGAAAGAAAAATGATAGTATAAATTAGTATGGAACGTGCAAGTGTGGAATTACGGTATATAAAAAGTGACATTTTAAACTCACGTATAACTTGCGTAACTCACGAGTTACTAACGTTTTACTCACGAAATGCTTACTACACGTAAAAAAACAATGTATCAAATTTTACAACGTAAACTACTGAACCTATGATGGTACAGCCACGTTAAAAATTATACAACGTTATTATGTATTTTTGATAGATACGATCATAGCATTTATGATAAACATTGTAATTATTACACCGTCATTTTTGTCAGTGCACATTCTTTTTATCAGCGTATTTATGTTATTTTTTTTTCAAATTTTTTTATGATAGAATTGATGATTGCTTATCAAACGTAAACGCAGTGTACTTTTTACTAGAATTAGTATAATTCCATTCAGTTGAATGTTAAGTAAAAGCGGGTTCGAAAACCAGAACAGTTTATCGCGAAAGTGGAACAGCAATAGTTATAATCGGTGTGCGTTGCGGTCGTGGGCAATTTTAGCAGACGCGCACTCAGTATTATTGCGGCGAGTATTTTTTTCGGTCTGTGAAAAAGGGTGCGCGGAGGTTTCGCGGGAGACAAAACCGACGGGACCGTTAAGTGCGCGCGAAGCCGAGCGTAGTCGCCGGGCTTACTTACTACGTTAGACGGACCTTTTCCGTTCCGTTGATGACACCGGAAGTAACGGTCGTGTCGCGCGATTCGTACATTTCGGACGCACTTTTGCCGTTTTTCGACCGTTAACAAACCATCCAGCGTGACGAATTAATTGCACGAAGGCTAAATCATTGTATTTGAATGATGAACGCAACTTGCGGGATAATCGTACTTCAATCACGTTACGCGAGATGCTTATTCACCGTGCACGTGCAATTACATTTAGTTTTTTTTTTTTTTTGTTGTTGTTTGGAATACTCGAAGTTTATACTTTTTATTAACGTTAAATAAAAACATCTATGGTTTAATAGATTTAGAATTAAAAAAAATTTAAGGAAATTAAAAAGTCTCCGCGGTTGACTAACTATCGGCATAAACAATTACAACGTAAGTTTTCATACGTGAATAATTACAATCTGGAACGTTTTCTATTGAAAATTACTTAATAACGGTGCACAATGTTTTCAATCTGTGTACGCTAAGAGAAAATATTCTAGTATAAATTAGTATGTAATGTTTATGTGTTGCATTACATTAGATAATAAGTGAAAATCTATCATGCAATGTATTCGAATTTGGCATGTATACCGAAAAAAAAACTGCTACTATCAAAATTCTGACAGAATCACTAATATAGTATGAAATTTCTAATAATCAATTTCACATAAATTCAAACAAAAAATTCATAATCATACGTGTAGTGATGTAATTCATAATTTATTGTTTATATAGAGAAAAAAGTTTATATACAGATTACCATTTTTTCTAGTACAGCTGACACAAATTACATTATTTCGATAAATTATTGAGTTCTATGTAAACATTGAAATTTTAGCTCAATCAGTATTGCTTAATAATTTCTGAAATCTAAATATTGAAGAAATTACCTTTTTAAAAAAATATTATTACTTTTCATTTAATTGTAATAGGATTTAATTATAATTAATAATTAATAAGTTATAATTTATGATTTCATCAACTTTTTGAATATAAATCTAAGAATTGAGGACAAAAAATTTTAAACTAAATTTGATATAAAATATTCAAATAACACGGATAGTGAAAAATATCATAATTCATTGAAGCCAAAAACAACCTTGTACCGAAACTCATTTCATAAACCAAACAAATACAATAATTTGAATTCTGTCACTTTTTACCTGAATCAGTTCATTTACCTGCTAAGCAATTTTCATTATGTACATATTTGTTTTGGACGGTGGTGGCATTGCAGTTTCTGTCTATTCTAAAGGAAGTAAAATAAATACTGTAGGGAATTGTGCTATTAGTCACACAAAATTTAATGACGTTTAATTTTCATACAATATTACATTTTCGGTAAATTTTCTATTTTCACTGTATTTTTTTTTATTTTTTTTTATATTATTTAGATAGTTTTTATTTATTTTTATCCTACACAAATATTATTTCCATGTCAGATAATGAATCATAGTTAATTATAATATAATCATAATAATTATAATATAAAATAAAATATATAAAGTTTCATGTTAGGGATCGATTATTTAAAATATTTAGAATTAAATAATTTTATCTAATTTAAAAATTATATTTTAAGCTGAGTTAAAAAAAGCGATAAATTCGTATAATAATAATTCAAAAATTTCTACCAAATTAAGTTTAATTATTAATTTAAGTATTAATTATTCTATATGTCAGTACATGTTAAAGGAATATTTAAAGTATATCATGTGTTTGATTGAAAAATATTTAATAAATTGTCTAATAAAATAGCAATAAAATGTTAATTTCGAGAGGAATATCATTTATTTCAAAACAAATACGGATACGACCATGAGAATAACCTAATACTCAAATGTAAAAAATATTATCCGTCCAACTATTTAACGTGAAATGAAATAAATATCAGGGCTGTAAATTTGACAGAATAATTTCGGAAATTCGAATCGCATGAGAGAAAGTACCTGGAAGATAAAGCGGGTTTGTTGAGAAGCGCTCTTTTCTCACAAGCGTGTTTAATGAAACGTGCCAAAGTGACGGTACAAGCGGTGATGTAGTGGGAGACGAAGGCGAGCGGGAGGGGCGGGCGGAGGTAGCAAAGGGGACGCGGGGAGGTACGCGCGCACGTGCACACGCTGCAGTGAATTCCTTTGCATCGAACGCGCGTAGTACATCATCGGCGAAATAAGTTTTCTGACCACAAAGTCATCGAACGCGCCAAACGACGCGGCGGAATTCGTTCGATTTTCTTAACTCTCGTCGTCACACCCGATACAGTCTCCATGGTCGGCGTTGCTTGAACGCCGGAAAATTCATTCGCGCGGCTTACGACTTCATAGACATCCGCGCTGCGATACGAGCGCCACGGAGTCATTCAAGCGTAAAGAACGAGGAATCTCGGGCTAAGAAAATATATCGAATCGAGGCCATTTTCGCAGATGAAACATTTAATTGCAAATTTTGTTGTAACTCGAATTCATTCAAATGTTAACGCCAAAAAAGAACCAATGTAAATGATCAGGGAAATAAATTATGTTATGAATAAAGTACAAACATAAATTTTTACATAATTCTTTATTCATTATAGAGAGCAAGGATCTGATAAAGAATGATCATCATAATTCAAAGGAATTAGCATCGCAGAATTTCATTCATTGTACAAGTTTTATTGTTTCAAGTAACTGTACTTGGACTTTTATTCGATAATAATAATAATACAAATCTAAGATCATATCGAATTGAGGGAACACACAATTTTTTCGTTAATTAAAATTGTGTCACTTGGAAATAATAATTTTAAGCCTTTATCTTACTTTTATCTTCATTTTAAGTTTTATCTTATAAGTTAAGCTGATACGTCACTAGTTGACAGAGTTTAATATCTTCATTATTCCAAAACAAAAACACATTTCTGGAGATTTTTTGATAAATTACAATGATTTTAAAAGAAACTGAGCGTCGATAAAAAGGATAGTTTGAATGAGATACATTAGTAAGATATTGATTCAAACAACATTCTTATTTATTTCAACGCAATAAAAAATAAAATTTAAAAAAATATCGTTTGTGAAATCGTAATGTAATAATACAATTTAAAAACAATGTAAATCATGAAATTTTTAGTTGATTCGAAAATAAGACGAGTTTGATTTCAAAACATCAATAAAAAGTTTTTATATTATTTTTTGAATCGCATTTTATTACACAAAATGGAGAAAACAATTTTCACTTAATACTAAAAAAAGCATTGTAAATACTGTATCAAATACTTTAATACTTTTTTCAATACATTTTTAATTAACTTTTAGGAACAATATAAAAGGATAAAAAATGTATTATGTTTCAATTCACAATAATGAAAGAATTAATCAAAGTAAATTATTAGTAGATATTTTACGTGGATAACAGTTATCATTTTCGAATTTTAATATTCCAATTACGACTGTTCCACTCGCACATTTTTTGTAATCTTTGTCGAATTCTTGTGCAATTAGTCAACTCGTGAATAATCGTATGTTTGAGTGATTCACACTGACAGAGTGGCCTGATATTTCGCTTACAATTCATTTACGTCGAGTAACGTAAATATTGATATAATGGCTGTTAGTAAAAATGAACAAAAACTACGGGAAATTTCTTAATGAATGAAATAACATGATGTAGTTTTTTAAAATACGGAAATCTTTTAGATATCACCGTAATATTTAAATCAGTTAACGAGAATTCAAACTGAACTTACTCTTCCAAAACTGTCATTTTCTTCAACTCGTCAAAATAATGTTCACGAGCACTTAATCCAAGTTTATTTTTTTATCCAAAATCGTCCATAATCCATTCGATGCTGTAAACACTTAATACCTAGGCACAGATATAAAAAAAATTTGAAACACCCTCGGAAACTACATACTCGCGTTTGTATATTGTAAACACACTTGCACAATAACTGATATTTATGTACTTTGAGACGTCAAAATTTTTGGCTTATTTTTGACTCACACAGTAGTAAAGGCTTACGCAAATTCTTAAAAAAAACGCGTAAAAACTTACGCAAAGATATGTGCACTTTGATTATTTTTTTTTTCATTATGAGTGAAAGAAGTGATCGATAAAATTTATAAAAAATAAAAATAAATACTGAGCGTTTTTTAAATATGAATTGCTTCAAGATTATGAACTTTTATAAAAGGTATTCTTCAACATTTTGTTATTTGTATCAAAAGTTTGATGAAAATTCTACATTTAATAGTAAATAAAGAATATTTATTATCATTCCGCTACATTTTATAACAACTTTTTACTTTTTATAAAAATAAAAATCGATAAAAAGTTAAAACATTGATTTATACTCTTTTACATTTCTCTGAAACGTATCACAAAAAAGGGATGACTGAAAAAATGGCATAATTCGTGCTGCTTAGCGCGAAAAACGTCCGAAATATTTAAATCCCGTTCGCATTTCGTCGTATCGCGACCAAAAAGGAGAGACTAGAAAGACTCTGATATCGAAGGAATCCGAATGTGAATTTTTATCGGCGAGTGCACGTGAATGAAAATTCGCTCGTATTTTTTTCGAAAAATAAATTTCATCAAACTCTTACTGAGATGAAAAATATTACGTAAAGTTTTTGAAATTTTGAAACTTCCCCGATCGTTTACGTACATTCGCAACGACAGCTGATCGTACTACAGCCGAATGATTGGGCCGTGACTGTTATGTTAAGCAGATATTCCGGTGCCACGAACAGACAAAGACCGGTTTCGTTTGAAAAAGGATAATGGCCGTGGCTCACTCACTTGACTACGTACCAAGAAAAATACCATTTTTTGTCCCGACATCTCATTCTTAGTCTTCATTGATTTTTGAACAATTAACGCAATTATTATTCGAACTCAGATTCTCTGGTGAGTGATGTACTCGCATTCGAGTTGCTAGGAGCTTAAGTATCAAAACAATCGTAATAGGAACGAAATTAATACAATTATTTCATAACAATTTACATTTATAAAATCAAAAATATATTGAAATTTGTCCCAATAATCATTATTATCGGTATTATCGTCCTTATTTCATATTATTATGTTATTTATATTATATTACTATAAAGTTAACTTTATAATAATAAAAAAAGAAACAAAAATAATTTAGTTGGGTAAGGGAAATAAAGAGTATCACACATAACGGGAAAACTGACAAGTACTAATAATGAATTACGATCTAATGGCATTAGTGGGTATTATCAAATCCCCCAAAAGTATGTAGAAATATAATATGAAAATAATCAAAGGCACTGTTGGAAATTTCGCGACCCCCCTTAACAATCCACTCGTGTAATATTCCCCATCAATTGAAGCATCTCACGATCTACGTGCAAACAATACGTGATAAAATAAGTTCGAGTGAATGCCTACTGTTAATATGTCGTAATTCGAATGAGTGTGAGCATATGATGCTGGACTATTGTATTCATTGAATAACTAACATACCCGTATCGGTTATTACCGACGAGTGAATAAATCAAAAACTGGACGTGAATGGAAATTGTGCGATTGAAAATAATATGAATGTAACTGGTACGGATGCGACAACTCGTGGTAACGAATCGCGGCTTGCGTATGCTGCATGCGAGAACCTGTTGATGCGCAGGCAGAATCAGTGCATACAGCGAACCAATGATTTTCACGTCACAAAGTACAGTTCCCCCCCGTGGATGCGACGTACCGAAAGTGCAAGGTAGCTCGATCGGAAAACTTCGCTTTCACTTTTGACAGCGCACAATTGGCAAGGCTAAACGACTGGCCCTAAGCTTACGTTCGACTACCGATCGTCCCGGTTCGTCATCGCGTGCTCACGTGTTCACGGCCCGATCCGGGTTACACTGAAGCACTAGCGACGTTACACTCGACAAACAATCACGCTCGGTACGAAACAGTCGAAGTGCCGAGCGTGTACTGACGCGGCGCGGGGAATGCGGGCCCTGCCACTGGCGCTGCTGGCGCAAAGGTGGGACGCGTAGTGGGAACGCGCTGGCATCGCCTGGCGTGGCATGGGAACGACGGAACGCGTTGCGCCTGTTGCCGATCTCTTCGCAGAAGCCACCAGGGGGACCCCTATCCGGACGTCAGCGCGCAGCTTCGGTGTGCGTTCGGTGTGTGTTTCGTCGCCTCAGACGAGGCTCGTATACCGCATTGTGCCGGCGATTCGGGGAAAAGGGAAATCGGTATGCCGACGGGGAAAGTCGGAAGTTACGTCGCCTGGCCGTGCCACCGGGCTCGCCAACCTTCGCCCGGCCATCCATTACCGCTCGCTCTTACACGCTCGCCGATCCCGCGATAACACCTTGGCCGGTTTATCTAATCATATGCCCGAGATATACGCTCATCCAATACTAATCTCAAGAACTTGGTTCACTCAGTTTCCAATAGGTTATCATTTCGACAGGCCTAATCATCGCTCTAAGATCGGTATCTTTCAACGCAGTAACACTTTCCTACTGCATCATTCGACAATCTTGACATTCTTTTCGTATATCTCCAGTGCATTTTTTTTATCGATTTTAATGAAAGCACCACTTAACTTATAGGATGAGTAACAAATCGGTTCAAATTCCAAACATAAATAGAACTATACTGGGAAAAAAAATAAAAATAATAACATAGTCAAAAATTTTAGCTATAACTAAATTAAATAAAATAAAAAAAAAAAACTGTCGTTGGCTGTATTGAAAATACTTTTGTCATAAAAATAATATCGTACAGTATGTAATGAAATCATTGTTGCCAGGACGAAATAAATATATTCAAGTTTACTTTTGATACTGTAACAAATTTTTTTTTTCGATGTAAAATTTGAAAACTATTAAAATTGTTTGCACTCTCTTAATATGATATTTTTATTTTTCAACTTTGAAAATACTCATCTAAACTGCATTGATCATAAGTTAACTTATCGATAACGTAACTTAAAATATTCAAATGGTTGCTTATTATACCTTGATCGCTGTCAACCGATTTCTAAACGATGTTCCAAACGGGTTCATATTGCTAAAGCTATCAACTTTATTAAAATTTTAATATTTTAACTCTGTTTCCAACGACCGAATTTCAACTGACAAAATCATTTATATAATTCAAAAGTATCGTATCAATTTATCATTTTAGATAAGTGTACTATGATTTATAGAAAAAGATGATGGTCCATGTATAACCCAATTTTCCTATTTCCTATTAATTCATGATTAATTATCAAATACTTACTCAAACACTGTATAAATTGTATCATAAAAGTAAACTGTAAAAATTATTCATCTAAAAAGATCGCTGTTCACAGTAAATAAATTTTATGATAGATATAAACTTATATTATTGTTCGTATTATTATTGCTGTCTAAAAAAAAGTACTTTCGTGAGCGTTATTTGAAGATTTAAATCTTTATCGTTGTAATAATAAACATAATTATGGTCACATCGAGATACTCAACCGAGTATCGTAGCTAATTTTTATACTAAAAACAATACCTGTATTTTAACGACGAAAGATATGCTACAGCGCCGACTATAATTACAGATTGTTTATTCGTGTGTCGTAAAGGCGAGTACATTAATTTTTTAAAACCCGAGATACTTTTTCAGATATATTTTTATGAAAAAAAGTTCTTCTTATTCCTAAATTATTTCCATTGATTTTATATTTGTGAAATACATATATTATTTCTTACAAAACTTTGTAGTTTTTGTATTTGTTAAAAATAATGCACATTAATGTTCACTGTTTTTCATTATACATCATTTTACCGATTTTTACAGTTCGATCGACGATTTAAAGACGTTTATGTCAATTACGAGCAATCGATTAAAATTGACTCGCGTTATCGATATTCGCGCGCGATCTAAAAATAAATTCAACGGCGAAATAAACAGTTTTGTTTTATGCTATTTGGAATATTTCCGTGCCGCTCGGCGCGCACACGGACGCACCGGCGCGGTAGATGCGAGCCTGCAAGGTGCTGAGGGGCCCGCAGTCACGTGACCCCTCGATGAATAAGAATACACGACACTAGCTACCTGAAAGGAGCGGAATACATTTTTTCGTCAAACATTTGAATTTGAAATGAAATACCGACACTAGACCGTGCCCCTCTCCCCTTTCACGAAACGAAACTCTCCGCTCCAATGCGCGCCCGTGTGACATTTACTAGTCACATGGGGTCGGTCATACTAGCCAAGGGAGGGGAACGTAACGTTAAGTTAATTTTCGAACGCGATTGCGGAAAAAGTTAATGAATGCATGGTAATGGTAATAATAACAATCAAAGGAATGCAATCAGAATAGAATTGTATAATTGTAAAATGGAATTCGTCCACGATATGAAATGGTAGGAAATCTAGAAACTTTTATTAATACGATACTTCAAGGCAAGTAATTCATATGGCATCGTATAAAATTCTATACGAGATAAACTTTTGATATAGATAGTGAAATTGAATGCTTCCATTTTCTAAATAGTTATGAATATGAATGTTTGCTATTAACTGATTAAACTAAAAGAAAAAAAATCAAAGGAGCTATTTTGACAGACTTAGCCCTTTATAGTAATAATTAAACAATAATAATAAAGAAAAATCTTCATAAACGAAAATTCCCTTTATCCAATAAATTAATTAAATTAGACTGTGCTAACTGTAAAGTATAGTTGCCAAAACTGTTTTCATTACAACATTTAATATTCAACTTTTTCTATGGCTTTTAATTGCAATACCTTGATATTATAATCTATTTCATTACCTACTGATGTAACTTCAAATAAACTTGAATTAATAATACTTTATACTTACTGTTATTTCATATTCTAAATAATATATGTAAAATAAATCATTATAAAAGATTATATTAACAACTCGTTGTTTTACAAAAGTCTCTCTTTTTAAAACTCGTTGATTTAATCTAACCTAAAAATCATAACAAATATCATATGAAGTAATAGAAACTATAGTTTTGAGAATTTTCTAATCGTACGTTTATATTTTATTAGAATTCGATATGATCGAATTAAAAAATAGAAACATTACAACATGATTTATTGAATTGAATTGAAATTTGAATGAATTATTAGTAGCTATAACAACAATGAATTAATTTTACAGGTAAAATCATCTATATAGTTTTACTTAACACATGTTCAGATAATTCATAACTTTACAAACAAAGAATCAATTTTTCTGCGTGTAGATATTTAAAGTGCCAATGCACTTTTGTTTCCAAATTCTAGCTAACAAATAGCCGAACCGGATTTGGTAACCTGCATTAATCACTTGAATGAATATCGAACTTTCAATTCGGATCCAACGTATGAATGATATTTACAATGACTATTCAGTTTGAATGTGGCGATATTTTTGACAGTACTTCCACAGACAAAAGCATTCAATTCGAATAAGTGAAATCTGAGAAAAAATTTCACATTATCCAATAACTTAATATGAAGGAATAAATAAAACTTTTTATTTTTCTTTACTTTTGTTAAAATGACACAAATATTAAGTCTCATAGACGAACATTCACTTGCCAAACCACCAAAATAACTTGGAATTTTTTAGAACTTAAGTTATTTGTTTGTAAATAAGTGTTCAAAAAATATTATTCACAATTAGTGAATTCAGAAAAACTTCAGTTGAACGAAATTTTTATTAGAACTATATTAAAAGTTAATCGGTGTACTTATGAATATGTGCTTATACAAATCAATAAATTTTATTACAAGTGCAATTTGAGTGTTATTTTCGTCAAACTCCAGGCGACCCTTTATTCAATGAGAAGTGTTCTTCATAATAAAACAGCGTGTTCTCATATGAATAAGTATTAAAACACGAAAGAGACCACTTTGTACCAAGTTTCCATAAAACAAAGCCACGTCTTGTGACGCAGGAAGTGTTGATAATGTTCGAGTGTAAAGGTAAACAGACCTCTTTTGGTTACATATATATACATGGCAACGTCAAAGAAAATTCGTGAGACAAAATTGTATTGATTAGAAGACGGTCCAAA
The DNA here is from genome assembly GCA_022817105.1 of Pseudanteris insignis. Taxonomy (NCBI): domain Eukaryota; kingdom Metazoa; phylum Arthropoda; class Insecta; order Hymenoptera; family Scelionidae; genus Pseudanteris; species Pseudanteris insignis. The sequence continues at coordinate 11,308 of JABFQB010000173.1, forward strand.
TAAAACGTTAAAAAGTTTTAATAAAAAAATTTAGAATACAATGAAAGTGCCAACTTTTTTTTTAATTTAGTTCTTTTAATTTAGATCATTTATAAAGTGCGAAAAATAATGTATTTACAAAACACATATAAAAATAAAAATACTTAATACATTAAATTTAATTTATATGTTGATCTTTTCATAATGGTATGACAGTTTATGAAAATTGAACATAACCTTATAATTTATGATTCGTGAAAGAAGTTCAAATATCGTTGCTGAATTACGTTATTAAATATGTAAATGTAGTTATATATGGAAATACTTTTTTTATATCACGTTTTGTCATGCTATTTATATTAAATATTAACTTCATTCTAAGACAACTTTTTTTTAAATTACTTTTATATGTTATGAATTATGAACAAATTGAAATGCATTAAAGTATTTATGAATTACGTTTTCTAACAATCAAATTTAAGGTTAGAAAATTTTTGTACATACATAAAAATACGTTCTAATTCATTAATTATTCCTGATAGGTTAATTTTATGTAGTCGTGAATTAATTTCATTTAATATTGATTAAACACTGTATATAATGTCTTATTGTACAGTAACAAATGTATAATTTTTTTAAGTTTAGCAGACCATCAACGAAAATGATTGTTTAATTCTTTCAAGTGTATATTATTTTAAAGTATTAAATTTTGACAGATGCAGAAAAATGATGGCAAATAAAACAAAAGAACAAACTCCGTTCGCTTTGGTGTTTATATATTTATTTATTTTTTTTCCATGTTACTAAACAAATATGTGAAGCGTATCGTTATTTCTAAGAGAAATCAACAACAGAGACTTCGGATCCGTTATTCGAAAATTGTTCATTTCCTTCTCTTAGATCAGTTAATAATTTTGCTTAGCAAATTATCATACAAATAACATGTCACTGT
>JABFQB010000174.1:0-12237 GCA_022817105.1 Pseudanteris insignis
AGATAATTTAGTAATTATAATAATTCATAATGTACATGTATACTCATGTACACCAGTCAACCACACACGCTCTTGATCACGACTAGAGCTAATAGTTCACGAGTCGAACTGACCAACAAGCATATTACAGAATTTTCGTACACTCCACACGCGCACTTAATTCTGTTATTCATTACGTATTTTATCAGATGAAATTCCTGTTTACCAGTACGTTGATTTTCTGTTTTTAATTGATTTATCATTTCATAAAAAGTAATTAATTTTTCGAATAATTCAATTTACATTCCGAATATAATTTTGTATCAATTCAAATGAAACTTAATTATACGTTTTCTACACAGATGTTCACTGAAGACATAAATGATCAATTTATTATAATTTACTATATTAAATTAAATTAATTATTAAAAACCAATTACATTAAACTTTTTATCAACTTTTCGCGTACATTCAAATGCATCAATATCCAAAATAATTTTGAGTTAAGTTTTGGAATCTTAATTTATTATTATAAATAATACGTCACATAATGAATAAAATACAAAAAATATGACTGAACTATTAATACTAATAATTTGACTTGTGTACGAATGTTCCATTACATCGAATTATTATTACATAGTGAAAGGTCGAAAAAGTACTTCACATTATGATGTTTTATACGAAATCGATTTTCATTGAATGTTGGTTAAAAGCACAAGATGAACGAGATTTAGTGTTTAAGCCCTTAAAACTGATATTCGTCGTAGTATATAGCGCAGTTTTTGAGAAACCTCAATTTCCAGAATTATAAAAGAACACCTGTCTCATCTTTGCAAACGGTAGTGTAGTTTTGTGTAAACTTGTATTGGTACACAAACTAAAAGAAAATTCTGGTAACTGTTACAAAAATGTGATTGCAAAATTTTTCAGTAACAAGTACAATTCACGATATTTCAACTAATTTTACGAACAACTTAGTGTGATTCTTCAATTATGTGATTGATTTTATAAGAATCTCAATTTTTAATGATTATTACTACTATAAACTATAACGATATGTAATTTCGTTGAAAATTGTAATTCTATAAAAGCAGTTTTGCTAACTTCATATTTTGAAAAATTGGTTATTTTTTTTTGATTTTCCCTCATTTTAAGGGGTCACAAAGTTCTCTTTTTTATGATAATTCAAATATATAATTTTTTAAATGATTTATTTTTAAAATTTTGATTAAATGTTTTCATCAAATTTCAAAATGCGGTTATTAATTTCACAGTGTTAACTTTTAAAAGTTTAGATATAAAGTATTTTAAAGTTAATAGACTTCTGTGAATCAAAAATACAAAGTCCTAGATAAGCTTAGAATAATGAATTCAATTATTAGATACAGAGACACACAAATCACATCGACTGATTTTCGGATAAATTAATCTGTTTCACTATATGCTTAGTTGTGCCGAAAATAAATGAGTAAACATTCTTATTCAGTCGTATATTATCGTATTATTTTTTTTGGTATGTAAAATTTTAAATCAAGAAAAAAATGAGTATATTCTGAATTAAATAAGGTAAGAATTTTTATCTGCTAAGTATTGAAAGCATTTCAATTTTCAATCGATACAAAAAATATGTATTTAATTTACACTAAAAAAACTATACTACAAAATTCATTGATACAATTAACCATTCAATTGTGTATGTACGTGAATGAAATAAGTAAACAATTTGATGATAATTATTTTCTATTGCTAACCCGGAAAGAGCAATCGAATCATGCGAGAACGAATCTATTAGTTCCAATTATCGACGTGTAAATAATATCGATGATATTAATTCGGTAATTGTCAATTAACCTGCAACGAGTAAGAACCGCTGACCTATCATTAAAATTCCAATCGCAATAATTGTCTAATGGTAATAAATCAAGAGACAACAATCGTTTACTTTTATCACTACTTGGATGGCGTTGGTAATGGAGTGATGTTTTTTCATACGAATCCTGTTTTCTCAGATTTCACGCAAATAAATATCGCGATGAAATTATCATTATTATTTAATTAATTGTAAAAAAAATCGTACTTTCGTTATGGAATGTTTGAGAAAAAAAGCTATTTGATATTCATTGAGTTATTTACAAATGGTAATAAGTGAAAATGAATCAATAGCCTTTTATTTTACCGACTGATTCAAGTAAGTTTCAGGATGATCCAATTGAATGTCTACGAACGTTGGCTGTGTTATCGACTTTATCGACATTTTATGAGAGGAGTGAATGTGGATCCTTCATTTTTATCAAATTATTAATATATCTGCTTCAACGCAATAAATGAGTTCAAAAAGTGGAATGGAACAACATTATCCTTTTTGACGGTTTTTTCAACCTGTTTCCTGTTCAGATTTTCGTTTGAAAAATAAATGTGTGTTGTTGAATGTATCTAAATACTTTAAGAACAAGTGTATTGATTTTACAGTTTACATATTGAACATTTCTTTTAAATTGTATACTTTATTGAATTTGTATAATTGAATTAAAAATAAATAGTTTCATATTGAAATTATGAAATATGTACAATACTCTGGAAAAAATAATATGTTGATACAACATAAAAACATTTTGAAATGACAGGTTTCTTAGTTTACGTTAAAATAGAATAAAATGTTGATATTTTCATTATGGCATAATATATTAACTTATAAGCAAATATATTGAATTTCATGACAACTTAAAAGTTAAAACGTAAGTTTGGAAACTGTTCACTCAAAATTGTTACCATATTAAATCAACAAGAAATCATTAACATATTTTTTCATGTTAATTTAATTGAATTACTTTTTATATTGTATAATAATTTTAGTTAAATTTTTAGCGAAATGATATATTTCATCGTTTAGTTATAACAGGAATACATAAATATAATAAATAACATTATCGTAATTCGTTTGATTAAATTTAATATTCAAGTAAAAAAGATATACAAAGCAAAAAAAAACTAATTTTCACGTTAAAAATTGTCAACCCGTTAAACTGAGTTTTATTCATTATAAACGAAATAATAAATTTCATATTTCAATTATGACAGCCAAGCTAAACATTTCGGTACATTTTATTAGATTATTTGACTTGCGAATGATTTCATATATACATCAATTCGACTTTATACGCTATATCTTTAAAGTCGAGTCAAAAGTTTCCGCGAATATTGCAATAAGTTGAGATGCATAAATGAAACGAATGAGATTTTACATTTGAAAAGAGATAATTTGAATCATTAATTTGAATATGAAATAAATTATTCCTTAGATAATCACTGTCACTGATTCGGGATGCGAGCCTAAAACACCATGGATTCATGCCAAATGTGCAAATCAATCCCACGCGCACGATATGAGTGCCAGATCACATCACGACTTGCTCTACTTAGTGTACGTCTGCGACGCTCGGTTCACCCTGGAAATCAACGAACGTTCGTTTGATTTCCTCGTAATAACTATTTGACCTCGAAACCGTTGCACGAGTGAAAATGTGGGACGCTACAGGGCGCGTTGTACGTCCTCTTATCGGTTAGAGATATGGCAAACTTTAGACGCGTTTTTGTCATAGTTCGGCTTGACTTTGTTGCCGAATCATGGGTAGGAGGTATGCTTGACTTCGTTTGCACTCTTCCACCGAATACCCAATCGTATCGCGTATACTTTTCCCCGCGTTACCGTCTGATCAAATTTTAGATTTTCCTATTCCAGCCGCCTATAAACTTCGATACACACGGTTACGGAGTTGCGGGAATTTCACGCAATATTCAAAGTTGGTATAACGTATTTTATACGTAATATTGATCCGTGGTGAAATTAATTTGAGGTACACGGAGTTTTTAACATTGCAACGAAATTTATTTTTACGCCGGATTAGACATTGATTTTAATTCGGCGTGATTTGATGCAGGATTTATAAACTTCGACAAAGAATATTTGAAATGGATTATTAACCGTACGGCGAAGTATAATAACTTTATTTTACATTCGTATAATTTTTAGAGTAATAATAAAACCAGGAAAAAAAAAATTCTATAGAGATTTATTGAATATACCGAAAAATGCGAATATAAAAATTACCAAGCGCAATAGCATTATTTCATTTTGTTAACAGAAAAATTTTTTTATTGGCGTTTGTAACAAAATTATGTTAGTTTGTGAAATTTTGATTCACGCATGATTATATCAATCACTATTATTATATTATATTGTCATTTGTTTATAAATTTTCTTGGTAGTTAAATGAATATTTTTTTGTTATTATTAACTTGCAATTGCGCTATATTAAACATTTTCTGATAAATTTCTTAGTTGAATTAAATTAATCTCAACTACAAAAACATGCAAAATTTTTATGATTTGAAATAACTTATGTATAAATTCGACAAAATTTAAACTTAAAATACGCGTAATATATTTTATACTCTAAAAGTGATTAGTTTATCTTCATCTATTCGTTGAATACGTTATGCATGCAACATTTTTACATCATTATGTAATCACAGTAAATTGAGCTTGGTAAAATAGCAAGTTCGTCAATGCGTCTTCGTAGCGCATGAACGAAAATTCACGATTAAAACGGAAAATAATATATACGTTTAGCGAGAATTACGAGGCGCATTAATTCACGTGTCTCAAACTAAATATAGATCGTAACTCGAGTTCATTTTATAAGTCCTCAAGTATCTCGGTTTTCTACTTACAAGTGTTTTATATGTTTTCAAAACTTCGTCATAGAATTTGGAAATTTATTGAACGTAAACTCAACGTCTGTTAAATAAAACATTACCGGGAGATTCATTTTTATTGTCTCATTTTTTTTTATTTAGTTATTGATGTCGCTGAACATAAAATTGATCTTTTCGTGGGACATTAAAATCTGTCGTTCAAACAAAGTTTTGAATTTTATTTATATCATACAAGGTTCAAAAAATAGCATACTGTAATTTCTGTTATTACGCTTTCGGTGGAATTTTTCCATCATGTCAAATTTTATTATATAATATATTTGGTTATATACTTAGTTACGATAGAAATTGTGTTAAAATATTTTAATTAACCTAAAATGTGTGATAAATTAAAGATGATATTTTTGTTTAAATTCTTCTTTATAACCCAATAATTCGAATGATTCATAACATCAATGATAAAGTTAAGTTGAAACAAGTTTGGGATTTCTCTTTTCAACAAAGCTTCTGATTATATTATGACGTGCCACCGACAAATCGACTTCTCTCTTAATATTAAAAATTCGGTCTTTTGATGGCTTAACACACGTATTTTGAAAGGAGTCAAATTGCAAAAGTGGCCTAATAACTTCAAGATAATTTGTTAATGAAAACTATTACTTGAAACAATTTACATAAATGTTAACTCGATAATTGTTAGTTGATTAATCTTCTTTGCAATTCAATGTTATTAAGCGATGGTCACGTTTCAATTGACTATGAATTTCATTGAATCTGATAAAACTAAGAAATTGAATCATAATAACTTAGCCATTCGCTAAAATTGACTCTATGAAATATTCGAAATGATACTATCATTGAATTGAATCAATAGATATTTACCAACAATGTCTCTCTGGTTCATCAGAAGACATATATTCATGAAGTTAATTTTATATGTATTACTATTTTTCAATACATTGATATCAAAACCAATATCTATGTCTTTCATATTATCATTGTTATTATATTGAGTATATAAAGTTTTGTATCATATTCAGCACGATGAATTATCTTTTATTACTGAGGAATATTGTCCCATACTACATAATTGACAAAATTTTAATATAAAAATATGAAAAAAAAATTCAATAAGAATGTGAAACATATAATACGTTTTATCGGTAAAAATTTTATAATACGGAACTGTATATTCAATATGACAGTGCTTTTTCATGTCCGTTCGCAAATTTGACATGGAAAGTAGGTGGCAGATGTAATTGCGCTGCTCTTGAAATTTCAAGATGTCCATCTAATAACATTTAGATAATACAGTAATTTCGACTTATTAGACTTAAAATATATTTGATTATTGACAATTCGTTCTTATATTATACAATCACACGAAGGGAAGTTTTCTTATCGAATAATTGGTATTAAAATTTGAATTTTTTGACACATGTTTTGCAATCTTTAGCCTTATTTGGATGGAAATCAGAGACACTAAAACAGTATTCACGAGTTAATTTTCATATTCATCTGCATATCCAAGTATGCATTTTGGAATATTGCAATGCATTTGAAGTAAATCATTTTTTAAATGAAAAACATATCATTTCGGAAAACTTAAACACATTTGCCATTGGTCTCATAAAACTAAAATCAACTGATTCGTGGAATTCGGGTCGATTAGGCATTCTTCTGATATATCACACGTACGCAGGGTATTTTATTCTTAAAATATCATTCGCATTATAAAGTTTATTATTAGTTACTCAAGTAAAAATTTTACTAGGCAACCTCTAGTTTTTGCGAGGCTCTTGTACGTATTCTAAAAGGCTAACTAGCCTAACTGAAGACACAAAAATCTAGTAAGGTACTTGCAAGGGTAAACTAGGTATTACTTGTAGCAATCAAGGTTTAGCGTGACAAGAACAATTAACATGAGTTTCTTAGAAGTTAAACTGGGACTATACACGCACGATAAAAATTTGGTTTATAAATGTGATCGTTTTACTTGTAAAATTTGTTTTAAGGACTGCAGCTTATATAGATAGCATTTCTTAGAGAATTAAGTTCTCTCAGTCTTTCTTAGAGACAAAAGTTCTTAGAGATTCTATTAGGGTCAATAGGGCAGTGGACAAGCAAGCATCCTACAACCTCTGGGACGGGAGTTCAATTCCAGGATTTGGAACTCTTGCTAGACTTGAAACTGGACGGAATTTTTGCTTGATATTATACATTACAAGGCAATCACTAGCAGACCGTTAGATTTCCTGAGAGGATCTTGTAAGTTTTCCTTATGTGGGCCTCCCAGTGTAATTTCGGAAACTTATAACTGCCTCGCAAGCTTCTGTGCCAAATTTTTACTTGGGTTCAATCTATATATATGAATATGAATTAGCTATACAGACTATATCTGTACAGATTATAATTAGATATGGATTTCTTCACAATATCTACACTCCTTCACTACATTGATACACATTTTTCATGCAAATTAAAAATATTTTATATGACAGGAGGAACTAAAAATTCAACACAAATGACTATATTTTATGCTTAAACATTATTATTATAATATAAACAATATTTATAATTATTATATAATAATTCAATGTATTATAAATACAAGTGGAAACTTGCGTTATGCAGGTTTTTCACTAGTTTTAGTATGACACAACTCGTTCGAAGCTCACAAGTAAAGCATTAGTGATTTCATATTTCTACTATAAATCTTAATCTAATCCAATTCAACTTATCTTATACTGGTTAATAAGTAACTCCAAAGTTTAACTTTCCAAATTAAACTTTCTAAATACTTATGAATAATTCGCATGTTTAACTATCCTAGCAAATCTTACGAATTACTTGTAAGTAGCTTGTCAATGCTAGAGAAACCCTAGTAGAAATTTTAAATCACTAACGTAAAACTCGTGAGTTACCAACCAGTTGTGTTATGCTAAAACTAGTTACCAACTTGCAAATTGCAAGTAATTCGTGACTTATCTACATGCAACTGAATTGTTTACAATTAACTTGTCAATTACTTGCGTTTCACAAGATTTTCACATTTCAAATTTCTAACAAGGAATGTACCCCGTTTTTTAACCGGGTTATGAACTATTTGCAAGTTGTGAGTAAAACGCGGGAAACTCACGAGCTAAATATATATATTTTATGTATAATTATAAATAACGATAAGTTGTATTTTAATAGAAAATTATCTCCATCAGACAATAAATTCATTTATATTCGATAAAATTTATAATTAATTTATATTCTTCAAAATAAAATGATCTGAAAGAACGACGATGTTTTTAAATGCTTAAACTAGCTCAATTCTAATAATTAGACTCACATGAAATAAACTGTCTACGTTGCTAAAAATGACTAATGAGCATAGAATTTCAGAAATAATAATCTTGAATTTCACGGTAGCTCAGAATTATTAACGCAATATTTTTATATCAAATTAATTGGATGACTAATTTTCCCTCATACTTAGTACACAAAAGAATTCAAAATGAGATAATACATTTAATAAAAATCATATATTAATTTTCATTTTTATCATTTATTAATTTATTGTAATATGTGATTCAATTATAAAAATTATTTTCGTCCATATTTATGTACCGACTGCATTAATGTTTTCCATTAATCGCACATTTTAGTTCACCGTAAATTGATTATTAAATTCGAAATTTCATTTCGCAATTCCGCGGTATGTGCTCGGTACACGAATTTCTGTTTCAAAGTTATTTCGTTCGTTTGTGTCGCTAAATATTTTATGCACTTTGCCAAAAGTTGATAAGTTATACTTTGCGTTGTAAAATTTACGCGTAATATCAATTTTCCGATCTCGCAGGTGACGTAAAAAATGATTATCCTCCAAATAAATGCACATGTATGTTTTGTTTATTTCATTGAACTTTACAAACTATATGATTAATTTTTCATTTGTTTTATTTTACATTAATAAATGTCTAGTATTGATACATAATTAAAATAATAAGGATTTGGAATTCAACACGATAATCTACAATCAAAGAAAAACATAGTCATATCAACTCAAATTATATAGTTTCAGTGGCAACTTTATTATAGTTTAATAATTGAAACTAACATGAATAATTAAGGCAATGTTTGCATATACTGCTATTGGCTTCGTACTATAAAACTATAGATTATGATAAGGTAACCAATAAAAATTGGGTAAAAATTTAGTAAAATGATTTCAAATGTTTTTTAACGTTAAACATGAAGCAACATTTTTCAAGTACTACAAAATTATACAACTTTTGAAAATGTTTTTAATTTGTCAAGTAATTTTGTTAAAACTACTTTTTAATTTGTCGTGAACTACATACAATTGATAGTAGACATATTTGAAAGTATATGAATATAAATTGATAGTAACTTTAATTATTAAACAAATATTTTTTTCGAGTTGTTCCCAAAATGAACTGTATTAGATAGATATGTTTGATTTATTTGGCTTCATTTTATTGTCGTCCGAATTATAAAAGTAGTTATCTACACTGAGAGAAAAAATGTATTAAAATTTACAATGTTTAATAGTACTTTGAGGACGTCACTCAAAAAAGTACAAAAATTGCTATGAAAAGTAGTAAATTTTCATGAAATGACAGTAACATAGTAAATTCTATTCAAATTTCTATGTTATTTTATATTATTATTATCAAAATACTATGTTCATAGTAATTTTTATAAATTTTTCAGTTATGTCTTCAAACTACTACTAAACATAGTAAATTTTTCTCACTGTGTACTAAACCAAAAATGAAATCTAAAAATAATTTATATATATCACAATATTTAGTAGACTTATGATAAATTTTAGATTATTAACGATTGAATACGAAGAAGACAATTTTGTTAGCATATATTTATTGAATAATTTTTGACGGCCAGTTTTTAAGACACCGAGTCATTATTTAGTATCGGGACAACCAGAGAAAAAAACACAAAAAAAGTATTAACGTCTCAAAATAAGTCACTTGTTTTAGTAGGGTATAAACTAATTATCGTCAATTTGATGTAGTTAAGTTTGCTTTTATCATTTGTTCGTGTGCAACAATGTCAATATAAATTGTAACGCAACTTGTGTATTGTTGCGCATGAGACATCAGGGATTGTTTCTCCACAAATTACAAGTACAATTATTCCGACAATATTGGTACCTCGATTGAAATGCATGATCCTTGTTCAACTGAGCTCATAGCCCCGATAATATTGCCATTTCTGCAAACTGAGACGAGTGCATGATTAGACAAGTCATATTGCAGAATATCTGACTACCAATGTCGGAATTATGAATCAAAAATAACAACGTCTAAAAAAATTGCTCATTAATTTTTAATGATTTAAACGGAATTTGAGGACAATAGCGTATTACAACGAATATTATTGTTTTTAAGGTAGTTCTATCATGAAAGCTGTCCAAAGAGATTTCGATGAATCTTTGCACACGAATTCTTTGAGCGACTACTTACAATCATGCAAAATTTAAAACCGATTCACCGTCTATGAATTGAGATATTTGCTATCGAAGTTGCATCAAAATACATTGGAGGTATACAATACGAGTCCTCAAAACGTATACTTTGCTGAATAACTTTTTTATTTATCAAATAGATTTTAATAAAAAACTAGTATAACGTACTTCGTACTATGATAAAGAGTTCTACTGAATTTGAAGGTAGTTTACCGTACCGATTTCGAAAAATCTTGAATTATATTGACATGATTTACAAGTAATTCGTTTTATGAATGACACTCGCCATAATAAGTAGCAATGTCGCATGGCATGTAAACGGTTTTTTCAGTTACGTTCTTACACAAATGCATTGTATTAGTTATATTTTATTATTAAAAGATAAAATAAAATAAATGTTTCTAAAAAATGATACTCTACGTTAATTAGTAATTGGTACCCTAATTGTACGCTCATTCACGATAGAACTACCTTAAACGGAAATGTTAGAGAAATAACCTCAGACATTTATGTTTAAGCGATTTTTTCTCCGTTTCACATGTTAATGTCCTCAAATTCAGTTTGAAACAGTAAAATTTAATGAGAAATTTTTCTCAGTGTCTATTTTCATACACTGGAAAAAATCTCAACGTTACATTAAAGATGGAAATACCGTTGGCTAAAATATTAACTACGAAATAAAATGATAATGATTAAATAAACTGATTTTTTCAGCAAAATATTTATGTATCAATGGGCTAATCTATCAAATTTAGTTTATAACCTAATTCGATGTATGTATTGTAAGAATAAAAATCCACTTAATAATGGTATAATCTGATAAAGATAAGTGGAATTCAGTGCAATATAATTATAAATTATTTTATACTTTTAAAAAGTTTAACATTTTAAAGAAATATTGTCTTTGTTTGCTTAAATTGAATATTATAAAACGCAGTGGAATTCTGAAGAATGTTAGAATAAATGTTTTCAGAAGTTTGTCTTCCTAAGTAAATGAAAATATTTTTAAGAGTGTATGTTATGTATTTAAGGATTATTCTATAAACTAGGTTCTATAATAATATCAATATTATTGCGTATTATCCTACACTGAGATAAAGGTGAAAAATAGTTCAATCAACGTAGCCAAAAAATTGGTTATCATAACTAAATTACACTTGACATCTAAAATTTCGTTGGCGGTACTAACATTATTGTTGTCATAACAAAAGTATCGTACGTAACTATATCGTACATAATTTAATTATACGTAAACGTATCGTAAGTATGTTCTGTTTATCATGTTTAATATTATAAAAAGTAATTCCATAATTTACTTCTAATTTTTTTTTTTTAATATTTTAAACATTATTTTTCAAAACTACTTTTTATTTTTTATTAATTTCTTTGGAATTATATTTTCAAACATTGCATATGCGAATGTGGATTTAACGTTGGGTTTGGTATCGACATTACCATCTTAAAACTTCACCCCAAAAAACTTAGTTAGTGAGCTTTCATCGATCGTGGATGTATACTGATAGAAATGTTCGTATTAAAAATACCATACTGTCTAATATCACTGACATAAGTTGAACAGTCATGCGATTTATTATGGCGCCATCTGTCGATAATTATCAAAAACAGGATAAATTTTACCATACTTGATAAATTCTTTCATATTTTGAATAATTATTTTACGCGAACTCATTAATTCATCACAATAAAGCCATTTATGTCAATTGTATCATAAAGCTTGATAATTTTTAAATTACTTTTTTCTGAGTGTGGACGAAAATAAATTTTTTTAAACAGTATAGTCAAACTTATTGCATTTCTACGGAATGTTGGTGTGGTAGACCTGTTTATAATATGATAGTTATAATATAAAAATTCTTTTCGTTGACCTATAATCCCAAATGACTAGAAAATGTACTAAAATGTTTAGAATTATTTTTCTACGTTTAATAGCAACTATATTAGTATGTAGTTGCGCGAAGTATTGATACTACGCGCAGAGAACTATTTTGTCAATATTACCAAAATTTGGTGCATTTGAC
>JABFQB010000175.1:0-12235 GCA_022817105.1 Pseudanteris insignis
ATTAGTTATATTAGGTATATTTTATATTTATAACTTATGTCGTTTTAAAATTTCATTCCACAGCTGATGATATTTTCATCTCGAATCAAATTTCATGTTTCAACATTGTAATTCAATATATTACAAAAGATCAATCATTAGATTACTCATAGTATACATATCGTCGTATATTTAAATTAATTTAACTTCGTTTTGTGAATAGAATCAATATTTAAAATAATTAATTCAAGAATTAAAATATGAATAGCATTGAGTTATCAGTTATATAAAAAAATACTAAAAAATTGTAGAGTACAAATAAAAAAATTCCTGACAAACGAATTTTTCTATTATAAGTAGTAATTTGAGGATATTAATAAAAATTGTATAAAAAATGCTATCTAGCATAGTGAAATTGTATAGTTTTATAGTTATTTCTGTTATATTCTAATTAAATTTTATTATATTACACAACAATTTTTCTCTTAGTGTAATAAATATAATAAAATTATTTTGCCACCGCAACTCAATTAGTGAGAAAATAATTTATTATAAACAATTAAAATTAATCAATTTTTAATCAATAATTTTTAATGAAAATTCAAAGTTGTACATTTTTTAATATGAGATTTGTTTTCAGGAAAAAACTAATGCAATCAAGGCGTTGGCGCGTGAACAATACGAAACGATGCAGCGCCAGCAGCAGCAACAGCAACAGCAGCAACAACGTTCAGTGGTACCACCGTTGCACCAAGGCCTCTATGCCGTCAAAGAGGACCACAACTTAAGTTTACGTGGCACGATTGCTTGCGCTCAGCAACCACCGACGGCGGTGTACAATCAGCGACAGCAACGCCGTCAAATGGTCTCGCCACCAGCGCCACTATTGCTGGCAACGACAATGCACAACCATCAGCACCATCATCACCATCATCCGGGCGCGATCAACGCATCCCGAGGCATCGTACCAACGTTGTCGCCGAATCTTGGGACCACTGTGACGGGCGCCACTACGACCACAATGACAACCACCATGAGTCCGTCCACAACACCCGGCGATCATTCACCACCCAGCCCAACTTCTAACAGGCATCATCGAATGTCCCAACAACATTTAATCGCGCGAGAAAATACCGATAGCGTGAGTCCAGGGTTACCACCCGCAACTCTCGATCTCAGTAGCGCTGCCACAACTAACAGTCCTCACGAATTATCTACTCTTGTCTGAATAAAGAGAAAAAGGAGTTCGAATGATTAATTTACCGTTGTTGAACACGAGTTCTTGAAATGAATAACATTTTTCATCTGACGCATGTTTATTTATTTTTAATTTTCATCGTTTCAAAGAAACGGACGAAACAAATTGTTGTAATTGAAAATTTGGTTTATTTATTTCAAGAATACGGATGGCTTTACATTAGTTTTGAGAAGCTGAAAATAGGATGCTCGTGACAATAAGTTCAGAACTAAGTAAACAAAACTGCTAGTTTTTCTAGCAGAGATTTAATATGAGTTATTAACTTTTATACAGTCGTGTTATTGATGTTTAGCTAATTAAATGTCGGAATCTGTGTTAGATTCATGATATTTATAACATGCTAAAGATAACGAGACTAACGAAAAATTAAAAGTCTTCTTCTATTATAAATAATCAATAAAAAGGAAGAAAACAAATGAATTCATGCATTCATTAGTGCGTTTACATTTACCTATTTATTTGTTATATTCAGTTATTTTTTATGAGAACATGAATTGAATTTTAGTGTTATAAACCTTAAATTTGCAATATTTTTCTACAATTGGTCAACGTTATATAACAAACGTTATGTTGAATATCAAAAATTATAATCACTGAATTCAGATTGTTCTCAAGAATCTACCTTTGCGTTATGTTCTAATAAAAGAAAAATGTAGAACATATTTCAAAGAGTTTGTATATGTAAATGATGTAACGTTTATATAATTTATTTTCTGATTCTTTTTTTAATAAAAGTATTATTAACGACAACTGTGTCTATAAAATTAACATTGTATAGGATGAATCGTTATAAATTTTGAAAGTCTAATTTATTAATTTTTGAAAATAACAACTCTAATAAATTAATTTATAATAACATATCACTTTCGATTGGGAGAACCTACTAATAGTTTTGTATTGAAAAAAACTGGCTTTCTACATTTATATTTGAATTGTATTGTGTATGATAGTTCATAGAGAAGACCTATTTAATTTCTCAAACTATTTACAATAATGTATAAATATGTATTTTAAGTGTTGGATTTATAAAAAATATTCAAATCTTTTAATAACTATTTTGTTGCAAAAACTTATAATTAAATTCCGGATTTTCATTCGGAGTTTTTGACATACTATAAAAAGAGAATAAAAGCTTTAATTATTTAATTGCTGGCTAAATATTCAGTTCACTGAACAAATGAGATTTGTTAAGTCGTGTCTTTAGTGGATGACTTTTGTCGTCAACAGAATTACTTTATGATAAAGATGACCCATTCAATACAGATGTTAAATAACAACGTTCTTATGTCAGGGATATGCATAATACCCTATAAAAATTCTTGTATGGTTTCTGTGGAAGGGTAAATATTGTTTTCTTTTTTGTAAAATCATGAGATTTATAAGTTACAGAAAATTTATAGTGTACTGTACATAATAAATTTAATATTTGTTACATTGAAATAAGCAGACTTATGAATTGATTTATTGGTTTTATAATAACAACGAAATAGATTCGAATCGGTTACATGATAAATAAAAGAAACTGGCTTTAAAGAGGTGATTGATGTCGCAAATTAAAAAATATATTTAAATTATTCAATTATTTTTGTAAAAAAAAAAAAAAAAATAAAAAAATTAACGTTTTCTTCATAATTTTTAGAATTAATTAAATAATTTATAAATACATAAATGATATGAAAGTGAACTCTAAATACACTTATTAATATATGAAACGCATGGAACCACAATAAATAAATTAAATTAATAATTTTCGTTCAAAAAAACATTTCATATTTTAAATTTATTTGTATTAAACTAATTGAAAAATATTTTCACAATAATACTATCGTTCCAATTCGTTAATTTATCAAGCGTTAAACCAATGCACTATGACTTATAAAAAAATGTTACTTAAAGCATGTTTATAAATGTACCTATGCATACTAAAATGTATATCACTTATATCAAATGAAGGGTAATATACTTAAAGTATTTGTAAAAAGAAAACATAAAGACTGTATGATTGTGCCTTACGGTGAATCATTTTGCTATTCTAATATGTGAATCATGTGTTCATACATGCTTCTAATATATTATGAGTAAAAAATTTTTTTTTTAATTCTATCATGTATAATTTATTGTGCATGTCATTACTTCCTTCGTGCCAATAATTATCTTGCCTGTATCGTATAAGGTCACGTGTTTTATACTAGATTTAACTCTTCCTCGGATCTTTTTCAAAACATTTAAAGATTTAATATATTATAAATTGATGGAAAAAAAGGTTACGTTAAAATGAAATTGAATGATTCCGCTACAAATTTTTTTACCTTAGATTTTATGACAATTATATACAAAAATAAATTATTTTTCTCAAGTAATTTCTATACTATTGCTCATTTAAATACTATTCATGTATTAAAATGATAAATCAATTTTAATAATACATCAGTATATAATACCATTAAACATTTAAAATACTAATATTTTATTGTTATTCATACAAATTAAACTATACAAAAATAGGGAAAAAATACATTTTGAATTATTAGCTGTTTCCAAGGCTAATGATATTAATAAAAAATAATGATAAAATTAACTTATAAGTGACTGTGATAAATGAGTAAGACAAAAAGTAAAACAAATTATAATATTTGTCAAACTAATAAATATTTTACATTTTTATAAAGTAATAAACAATTGCTTGTTATTAATGGTCAATATACTACTTAAATCTATTAAGACAACATAACACGGATCATACAATTTATTTAGTATCATAATGTTTATTATTTCACTAATGCTTTTTTGTAATAAACTTTTTGCTTATAAGTTTACAGGCTATTGAAATACTTTTGTATTTTTTAATTAATTTATTTATAACTTGCGAAACACATGCCTTTGTATTTGATAGTTGCAAAGAAAAATAATATTAAATAAAATTTCTAATTGTTTAATGATATTAAGTATTTTATTCATTGTTATATCCTATGGTTATGAAAAAGTAAATACCATCCTTCTGTCCTTCAATTTAAGATAAGTTAAGGTTTTTGAAATTAACAGCCTTCTATTCTAATTAGAAATATAATTTTTATTGCATTTGCATCTATAATAGAAATTAGTCATAACAAATAGAAAAGTTTGGCTCTTTATTTGTGAGCTAAATTTCTGTCAACATGAAGATAAAGTATGTACAGACAATTTTAATATGAAACATTAAAATTATGTGATTAAAACATCAAATTTGGTGTTGATTGAATTTTGCACTAAAAAAAACTTCACTTTTTCTGTTTTTCTCACACAGATTATTATGTACATATTTCTGACGCCTGCATCTATTTACATAATATTACAATATTATACAAAAATATCTATTTCTCCTTATTGTGTATCAATTCAATTTAACATGTTTAATAAACTAAAATTTTTTTCATAGCAAAAAGAAATTGAAAAAGTACTAAAAGCATTATTTAAACATACTAAGTTGATTTAAATTCAAGTAGAATAACATCAAATAAATCTTAAGTTAACTAATTTGTCAACAAATGTATCTATAAAAAGAATTAATTATCATAATATTATGTCTATATTTCTATACAAATTAGTTCCAATTACAGTAAATCTTTTTTACTCAGGAACATTTGAAATGTACAATTTTGTTAAATGATGTTTTAAAAAATAGTTAAAAATAATAAATTACATTATTTTTAAGATCTTGCATCATTAATTGTCGCAGGCACTCTGACTTCGATATTATCTAATTCTTTTGTCATTGTAATCTGACAACCTAGTCTTGATCTGTAAATTGAAATTATAAGATTAGGTAATTATTGCGAACAAATATAATAATTATTAAGAAATATTTTAATTTAAATACAGAATTCACATAAACATAAAATCTGTACAGTGATAATTATTTTATTATTTTGTCAAATACATACGTATCAGTCAATTCATATGCCAAATCTAACATATCAAGTTCTTCATCAGTTGGTTTTTCAGGTAAAGCATCATAAATATTTTTTGGAAATATTAAATGACATGTACTGCAAGTTAGTGTGCCTTCACAAGCTCCTTAAATATTAATAAAATAATTATAAAATGTTATTACAATACAATCAATCAACAAATTGATAACTATTATATAATAAATTAATAAAAAATTACTCAACATTCACAAATATTATTTAAAAAAAATCTAATCAATTTCAAGTACACAGAATAACATTTTCAATATTAAGAACTATTTTCCTTGCATCAAAATCTTTATTAATAACTTCTATAAAAGCATTGTAGAATGTACTTTTAAAGTAATTTAAGTGGAACAATGTGAACACAGAATTCAATTACTAATACTGTAACCAATTGACTAAGCCATGTGAACTTATAAGGAATATACAAGATGTAGCAAATGAAATCTTTGATCTTACCATAACCATCTAAATCCAACTCATTATTTACAACAATATCTAATAAACTATCTCCTACTTTTCCATTGGCCTTCAACCTTTCTCCACTTGCTTTAACAAATGTCACAGTCACTCTAAAATAACAAATACAAACTTATTACATTAACTGATTAAACAAACATTGTTTAACAAAATGTTAAGTATTAAAATCATGTAGTTTTATTATTAAATTCATGCAGTTATTATTAAATCTATTCAGATTAAAATACATTTATCTAATAATTAATTAATATGCTAATAATAATAGTCAAATTCTAATATTTAAAATCATTATTATATTGTCCTTGAATAATACTATCTTACTTTTTACTGTCATCTATTGGTTGCTGTTGCGTCTTAGAAGTACAATAATTGGCTGTCATATTTGACAAGAAACTTTCATTTGATTTAATAACAAAACTGTGATGATTGACATATCTGCTTAGTGGTCGTAGACTCCGAATGAAAGCCATCCTTTTTGAGGTTAAGGTTATTTAAATAACGAAAACTCTGTTACGAAATTGTCGTTATAACACGTCTTAATGTTTTTTCAAACGAAAAAAAATTTAACGATAAAATAAAGATACTCAAATCATTTCTTTTGAAAATAATGAGTGAGAATAAAGTCTAGAGATAAATTACTTATGTTGAGAATTTAAATTTTAACACGTGAAGGAGACAAATAATTACATTTAAACTTGAACACTTAACATTCCTAATCCTAAACTCCGAAGTATTCAAACGATCTACCACACCACGTAACGTGCATCAATTTATAACTTTCGCTTGTGATGTTAAATCATTGTGATACAGGTGGCAGCACTCATTGACGATAAGCTTGAAAGACTGTGCGAAGCCTTAAACAGCAACTCATGATAACATAGGGTACTTATCAAAGAGAAAGAACATTGTTCGGAATCATTTAACCAATCAAAAGAATAAATTTTTAAATGCCAAGATTGCTATGTTTAACAATGTTCCAAAACATTGATCTGTGACTCCTCGTAAGCACCCATACAATTAAAATGATAATTCTATATAAATTATATGTTCTTTGGCGAGATGAACGCACAAACAGCAGTTGAGCCAGATTTATCTGTCCCAGAGTTTAGTTCGGGTATCTTGCGCATTTCGTCGTCTAATCGCAGAAAACCACTGTGAATGCCTTTGATCACATCTTCGGACTTAAACTCCTCCGTCTCTATAATATAATCAAGTAGATGCTCTGCACTATGTAGAGAGACGGAATCACCTGCGTGGCCATCGAACACTGCAAAATAGCTCCAATCTGAGAGGCCACCAGTCAGACCTGTGATTACTCGATGCGCATCTTCCATCTTCATGCGCCAGCCTTGCATCGATGATACACCATAGCGCAAACCGTTGCCTTCTCCATGCTCGTTGTACTTGTCAACCTTGGCTGTATCTAAAAATGCTCCCATTTCGGTGTTATAGATTTCAGATGTTCTTGATAAAGTACACCTTCCTGATTTTCACCTCTACCTCTCCTCTGCTTTTGTGCCTGCAGTTACTTATGCTGCATTTTATCCAACTTAATTGCAATGAAGGATTTTCTGAAAATGCATCAAGATTGACCGTTAAACTCTAATCAATGAATATTGTCAAAAAAATTAATTGCATAATATAATGAAGTTTGTTTCTTCAGAACGAATATGACGATGATTTTTTTGTTCATAAAAATCAATTGCTATCAAATGATTAGATCAGTTGATATTCTTTAACAAAGAATAATTTAGAATTGTTAATATTCTATTCTATGAAACAATTTGAAATATGTTTATACGCATACTTTTTATATACATACATGTAAAAACATTTCAAAAAAGTGGGAGAAATTTTTTACTTAAAAAAATCATATTTCTACATGCAAAAAAAACAAAATAAACAAAAAAATACTAGAAATAAATAAGTTAACTGAAGTTGTATTATTAGTTATTGTGCATTTAATATTCTAAACTAGATAGAGTACAGATAAAAAAGTGTCATTTTCATTATATCATGTAGTGGAATACACATTGAGAATGACAGCGCATTAATTCTGAAGTACACTTGGAAATACTAGCGCATGTGCATGTACAGTGAACAAGAATCATAATACATCAATTAAATGATATCTTGACATACTTTCCGAAGCTATCAAAAAGGTTATGATAATGAAAGTGTCTCATTTAATGTCATTGTGAAAAAATTATATTTACTATCATATGGAAATATAATTTTTCACATAAAAATAAATTACATACGTTAGTGTTTATGAAAAGAAATCATTTTTATAATTTGTATAAATATTTAATTATTAAAAATTTGATTGAAAAGTAAATGCATTACTATACTTCAAAAAAGGAAACAGAAATACTATAAAAGATTTTTGCATTTGGCCTCACATGGGATAATGGCATATAATCCTGCAAAATATTTCCATAGGAGAAATCTTAAGCCATAAAACCATATAGATATTCTAAGTTATTTATTATACCATAGTATATGTGAGCAGAATATTTTGTCAATTTTTTAACTAATAGACAACTAAAAATTGAACTTTAAAACACTTGTAAAATTTGCAATTAATTCTTATAAATGAAAGTATAGTTATTTTCTAAAGAATGAAAATATATTTTTATTTTTTCTATTTTTGATACTATCAGACAACCTTGTTATTATTGATATAGATAAATTATTTAAATATAAAACTTGGATAATTTTCAGTCGTATTTTGATCAAACAGTAAACAACTAATCAATCATTGGAAGACTGAAAAAACTTTTTATTGTAAAAAACATATGTAGCTTTAAGAATGACTCATTAATTACATGATCAATTTTTATTTACACTTCAGTCATAGCTTAATCAGTATTTAATGAGTCATACAATAATGGATTAAATTGAAGTTAAGATGAGAAATTCATAATTTAACGAATTTGCTTTATTGAAATCAAGCAAAAATTTAAAAATTTATTATTATTTTTTAAATATCCAAGTATAATCAATTGAATGATGAGACACAAAACAAATATTTTAACCCAAATCAGGTACAATATTTATTGATCATAATTTTATTTGAACCTTATTGAAGTCATAAATTTTAATGATTAAAAAATATGAACAAAAATAAATTATTTGTTAATTGTGTATGAAAAATACATTTTTTAATAGGTATTAAATTAAAATCCATTGGCATACTGCCATTTAAAAAATAGTTAATACCTGATATGTTCAAATAATTTTGGTCGTTATAATTAGATAAAAACGTTACATGAAATGAATTGAATAATTGCTTATAGATGTATCTACAAAATTTATCATTTATTTCAGTATTCTTAGATACAAATTAAAATATAACAAGCAATTAAAATTTTTTTTTATTTTTTTCAGAAAAAAACAGTTTGTTTAATACTAGAAATATTTATAAATTGTCTTATATGATGATTTAATCATATAGATTAACAAAACTACCATCATGTATTTTATATAGCCTTTAAATTTAAAATAATTTAACATAGCATTGAAATTAAAGTGGGGTTATTTTCTGTTTAAATTGAAATTAACTGGATCATTAGAATAAATAGAAACAATTCATTTGTTTGTGACACTGAACAATTTTTTTTGCATTACTTCTAACAAATTGCAATTTATTTTTTCTTTCAAATATTTTTACAACTTTAATGCAAATAATGATGGAAAGACATTTTTAATTATTAAGTCTTCTGAATCTTTTCTTTAATTGCAGAAACAGATTTTATAAAATAATAATTCAAACATGTATTAATATTTTAAATTTATTAATTTTATTTATTAAAATATTTTTTATTAATTATTTCATAAATCAAAAATATTTCAGTACTTTAAAAATTCTTATAATAAATATGGTTGCAAAATTATGAAAATTATACTAAACTACAGAAGTTTCTGAATGTAATTCAATATTTTTGGCATTCATCAAACTTTTTTTCTGTAATATAATTTTACAAATTGTAACAAAATTTTCTATTTATAAAAGTTGAATCTCTGATTACTTATTGACAATAATAATTTTATGCATTTTGCAATTTATTTAGTATACTTTCGTAACACTAGAATGACATCAATTATTTATCTTGAGTTTGCTCATCTCAAAGCATTCGTCTGGGTAATGTAAATAAATAATCATATGCAAATTTGTCAACCAAATAAAAGACAATTGTAAAATCATATGCCTACGCAAGACTCATGAAATTGATGCGACAGCAACAAATACAAAACGACCATAAACCTAATCAAAATCATTAACTGCGTAAATACTAAATATGAGATGTTTACGATAAAACAAGAGCATAATTAAAAACAGTCACAATAAAAACTGATTAGATTTGTAGCATTTCACGCTAAACTATGTGTTTTTTGTTAATTTAAATTTGCATCAAACGAGCAACAGTAGTCCAATGAGTTGTTTTTTGCACAGATGACCGGTCGGTCGCAAGGGTCTAAGATAAATAATTTAAAATTGCATTGAAAATCGTAGAAGCGCGTGTGACATTCTGTTGGCCGTCGTTAACCACTTGGTGTCTTATTCTTCACGACGCGAGTTATATTCGCGACAGACACAACAGCCCGTGTTCATAGCAGCCGACCGATCGGTCCGCTGACAGTTAACGATGCTGCGACAGGCGTCACGAATTGCGACGCTTGGCGTGCACAAAGGGACTTACGTTGCTCGTTAGCCGCAGCGTCGGGCGCTTGCCACGTCGAGTCGTGTAACGTGCTCGTCGGGACGCGGCTGTAATGGTGCACTGGTCGTCTGTATCACGTTCAGTACTTTGCACGGCGATACCGCAGTTACCAGGTCGCCAAGCTCAGCTTTATCGCCTCGACCAACACACATGTATGTAAGCTATACAGCGCAACAAAATTGACTTACACGAATGGCTGAATGGCTGTTACGCCGCTGTCGAGCATGCGCCGATTATAAATAAACGTACCAAGTGGCGTCATCAAAAGCCAATCGGTATGCTTTTGCGTCTCTTGGAGCCGCCTTATCTCATCTCAGATGTCGCGATCAGTTTCGCAAATAAAATACTAGAATTTTGATTTACCTGACTGACACAAGTTAAAAAGATTCTTACTATTCTACTTGTCTTCGTTATTCATTTTGATTAGATATTATTCAATGCGATAAATGTTTATAGAGTTGATGTACATTTTGCAAAATGTTTAACTCATAGTAACTTAAAAAAAATCCGTTAATAGATTCCAATTAAAATAACGAATTTTGAAACTGATGTCTATTTTATTAATGTTTATATTGGGTGTTCCAAAATGGGCATACTTTAATTCACCAGCCGAATAGGATCAAAAGAACTGAATTCAAAATACCTATACGCGTACGCGTTTTTTCGTCGGGCGCTTCGTTTTCGAGCTATTCGCGTTAAAATATAACGTATTAGCCTGTATTAAACCGCGTTGAGGTACGCTCAATAACTGCATGGTGCGTGACATAAATTTTAAAGTAAAACATCATTGCTAAATGATAACAGGCGCTAAAGTAAAAAATTTACTAAAAACTATCTAAAATACCTTGTATTATTTCGCAAATAACAGTGACATTGGATTTGTATTCTATGTATGGTGGAATTAAAAGCAAATGTACTAATCCGTAACAATAGATCTGATATTTTACCCAAAAAAATATTGATAAAAATGCAAACAAAAAAAAAAAAGAGTTTAATGCAAAGAAATAATCATCTGCCTATCCAGAACTTCACAGATAATTTTTAAAAATGTTAGAAAATAATCTTTATCTAAGAAATTTAATTGTATAAACTATATGTCTTAGAGCGATTTGGTAATAATGTTTAAGTCATCTATCATTATCAGATAAGTTGTCGTGACCATCCTGACCACTTAACTGTGATGACTTAATGTCAAAATCTGAATTCGTCTTGTTCTCCATAACAGACAAATTTTTTTTTATAAAATCAAAAAATAAGAGTTGAATTATTTAATAAATTCGTGTATAGTGTATATTATACTTATTGCGCATACAATGTAACTTATTTCAAATAATTATCTTTATTAAGCAAGAAACTATTAAATTTTTTATTATAATGAATTTAAAACAAATTTTTTCATAAAAATATGAATTTTCGTGCAAAGTACACTCATCAAAAAATTAGTAGGCACCCTGAAATTTGAAAAAAAGTAAGCAAATTTCAAATCGATGCAAATTCTCTTCTTCTTGCCAAAAAATGATTTTTTCTTTTTTAAATTAAAGTTTAGATTCTACTTTTATACTGTGTTCAAGTTGAAATTCAAAACAAACGCTAGATTACACTTTTTTCAACATTATGCAGACTGATACATTTTATGAAGAAAATCTTTGAGTTTGACACATTGAAAATGGTTTTGACACAAATTCATGACAAAACTGAAACAAGTGCATAAAAATTCACGAAGTTTAACGAAAATTTTCTAAATAAAAACGCTTTAATTCATTAAAAATTAGTAAAGTTATGAGCATTTAGAAAAAAAAGTGTAATTTTTTAAGTTTTTGGTCGTAATGTGGACATTTTGGATC
>JABFQB010000176.1:0-12218 GCA_022817105.1 Pseudanteris insignis
ATATATGATTTTTTACAATTTTTACATTCAATTTTGTATACGACTCCAGTTTTGTTTTCTTTCTTGAGATTATCTTTACTATTTAAAATTATGCGGTTTAATTTGTATGGAATGTTGTTAATAATTTTAAATTTATTATAATGAAATGAGTTTTTTAATTCTGAGTTGATATTTTTTAAATATGGTTAAACAATGATTTTATCTGTATCTATTGTGTTTGTTGTATTTTTTTCTTCTGGGTTGTTTAATATATTTGTAATATATTTGTTTATGATTTCACAACAAAATCTTCGCGCCTCTAGATGGCGCGATAATATTAAATAGATTTTTTTTACACTGTAACTCGTTGGATTAATATGTTTATACTTTTGTAACACATATGGCTGACGCAAATTATTCCCACCGTACACTTATAAGTAAAATTAATAGATGGTTACCTTATGTTGAAACTGAATATGTATCTTTCTGATATGATGTCGATAGTTTCGTAACACTAACATTGATAATAATTAATTTGTAAAAATTCTTTTTTTCAATAACATCAATCCAAATGTAAAAAAAATATTGAAAAAAGAAAATACAAAAAAAAATAATATAATGATATTATCATTGCAAAAATCAGGTGTTGTTATGATTGAATCAATTGAAGGGCTGAAAGCAATAATGGGACATGTGATCGAATCGGCGGCATAAGCATTACCAGTTTGAGGGATTTTTATACAAGCATAAAATTGCTACAAATTTTTTTTCTCAAAAAGATTTTCATGTTCAGAATTAAATTACGCATATTTTTAATTCTGTAAAAGTTGTCCAACTTATTGAAAAAAAAAGTTACATAATGCTGATATAATAATGATATTATAATAATAATAATAATAATAATAATAATAATAATAATAATAATAATAATAATAATAATCTTTCTTAAAACGGCGGAAACTTAGTTGTTAATTATTAAAATTAACAACAATTGTTAATTTTTAAAAACTTGATCTTTCGAATAAAAAAAAACATGTTTTAATCGCATGAGTACTTTTTCTGTAAACTATCGTCAAAGTTTGGGGCTAAATACACATATGCACACCCTTAATTTGGAAGTCGAAATTTTGTCGTATACATTAATAA
This sequence comes from Pseudanteris insignis, assembly GCA_022817105.1. Taxonomy (NCBI): domain Eukaryota; kingdom Metazoa; phylum Arthropoda; class Insecta; order Hymenoptera; family Scelionidae; genus Pseudanteris; species Pseudanteris insignis. The sequence goes on from JABFQB010000176.1 coordinate 1,126, forward strand.
CAAAAACATACCCAAGCTGATTTCATTAAGATGATATTTATTGTTAATTTATTATTAACAACTAATATGACTACATTCCAACTTACATTCGAAGGAATAAATAAAATCAATTATTGTGATTTTAAGCCTGTGAATTTGAGGATCTTAGAAAAAAGATAAATATTAAATTGCCACAAAAAGAATAACATTATCCAAATAATTCAAATTTTATTTCTTAGAGAAAAAAATCATGTTACAATAATATAATAATAATAGTAATGAAAATAAATGACAATAACGATAAATAATGCTTTATTGTTCTAAAAATCAAGTAAAAAAATATGTGTATGATCACAAATTTGTTACAACAAATATATAAAATTAAATAAATTATCAATCAAAATTTTTAAGAAAACATTATTATATAATAATGGAATAAATATTATTATTATTTATTCAACGATTTTACTTATAAAAATATATACAATTAAAAATAATGTTTCGGATAATATTTAATGTACACGGAGTTGAATAATTGCAACGTAATCAATAAAAAATAAAAGTGATTAAATTTCGCTTTCCGCCTAAACATTAAGTTTCGGTAAGTAAGAACTGTAATGCTATTTTATCAATTTATGTGGCGACAGTAGGATAAAAATACACGACAGATGTATATCGACAGATATGTGATAAAAATATATAACGAATAACTATAAAACTATACAATTTCTATACAAATTTGATAAGGTTGATTAGATTATATATCGTACATATAAATAAAATTGATAAAAACATTATTTTTTTACAAAAAAATCGTTTACGAATCTCACTGGTAAAAAAAACCGTAAATGCAGGTGAAAAAAATACACAAAAACATTTTTACTACTGTTATTTTTTGTAATTGCTTTGTCGTAGAAATTTTTTAAATATACACATTTGATTTTAATCAATTAAAAGTGCGAGAATTTTACTTAAATATATATATATATATATATATATATATATATATATATATAGTTTTTTTCAGTGTAACCGAGCGAGGATTGCGGTAAGGGGTGTAAAGTTGCGCTATCTCTTAGATATGAGTATAATAGTTCGTACGGGAACCACAACCCCGTTGACACTATTTCCCCTCTAAATCTGTAAACCCTTTACGGGATTCCTTGCTGTACCGAGTGTCTTAGCCTGTCGCCAGTGCTTTCAGACTATGGAACTTGAGGTTTGGGGACAACCTATTTTCAGATGCCAAGGCATCATGTGACATTTTGAGAATGGATATCCCTGACCCTAAAGTGATCAGATCCTTGATCGTGATTGACTGAACTATGTTATTAAATTAAACAATAACGTTTCGAAAATTACATTACTTCGAAGTAAATTTTTTCGTTATCAAATAAATGACTTATATTTTCTTGAAATGCAAATTAGCCGTATTCGTAAGAAAAATATACTTTTAGTATAATATAATAAAAGCATATCAAATTTTGATCTGAATTTCAGGATAGCATAATTCACCTTCATTCAATTTCATTCAGTTTTTAACAATAAATCCTCAAATCAAATAAGAGATAATAAAATGAAAAGCTTGATTCAATAAAAAAATATATATTGGCGTAATGTAAAAAGCTTGTTGGTAAACCCGTTATGTACTTCAAATCTTTATAATTAATAATAAATATCATTTCTCATTTTATCATTCTTTTTAAAAAATTATTGACCACAGATTAACATTTCCATAAATATAAAATAATCAAAAAACATAGAAATATTGTATAAATATAATATAATATAAATCAGGCATTTCATGATAAATTTACATTCAATTTGAAAATCGATATAAAATACTATTTTTCTTATTCTGTATCCGTTTCGTTGCACTTTTATAAATATTCTTTAGCATCATAATATCAACTATCGTCTTCGAAGAGCAAGATTCAAAGTCTACATAAGAAGAAATGTATTATTTAAGAAAAATAAAAGTCAATAATTGTTTACACTGAGTAAAATGTAAAAAAATCAGTTTAACTGTATTCAGAGTTGAAATTTGCATACACTTACAGAAAAATTATTTTGTTTCAAAATTATTCATTGGTTCTAAAGGATTTCCATTTTACTATTTGCCTAAAAGGAAATGATCAAGAAAAGATTCATTTTTCAATTACGAACAATTGGGAGCCACAAAGCAATAATTTACGTACACAAATGTCATTTGCAACTGAAAACTTTTCATTTTAAGGATTTATTTCGAATCAAATAGGTTTCTAAGCAACTAAAATTTTGTATCGTAATAGTATTTCTAAGAGTGTAGTTCCTATAAAAATAAAAATACCTTTGATAACAGTAAAACGAAGTTTTCAGATTTTTTTTACACGGACTATACTTTATATTTAATTTTTTGGACATATCTAGTTTCAGAGTTTCTATAATACTTGTGTAGCGTTTATGTAACTACACTGAAAGAAAAATTCTAGTTATATTATCAATACTGTATTGCAGGTTTAGGGTATGCTCGTTTATGAATCGTTTTTATATAATAGGGTGACCTGATTTGTTTTTTATTTCGGATCTTCTTCTAGGATGAGTTAAATTGTCGAAAGGATTATAGAGGTCTCTGAACGCGAAATTATGAATATGAATTTAAAAATCCGTTATAATCTCAAATAAACATCTAAGAAATGTCTGAAACAAACGAATTAGTTGTTGTATCATATTTTTCCATTAAAATACACGCCAATATATAATTTTAAATAATTATACTTGATTTATTGTCCATACTACCCACTAACGATGTTATTTTGTTTATTTTTATGTTGGATTTTACATTTCCACAAATTATGACATACGACTTCCAATGACGGGTATCCTATTCGTCTTTTTGGATTCTAAATGTTTGCGCAGCCTACTTGTGCCTTTATTATAATTTTTTTTTATAATTTTATTGAAGTGTGCTGAGAAGTGAGTTGTGAAGTTTTTTGTAATTATTTATTAATGTTTTGGGTGACTAATGTTTATACATCTTATCCATAATTTTGATAATAAAATACTTTTTTACGCTTATCCTTACGTATTTTTAATATACAATATGGAATTTCTTAGATATTTTCGCATTCTTTAAGTACAGCATCATTTTTTTGTATTCAAAGGTAGTAACTAAAACATTAAAATGAATTATCATAATCATATCAACAACCATAATAATCACTTATTTTTTATATAAATTTTGTAGCGAAACACGAAAAAAAGTAGAAAGCACTGAGTGCTGTGAGTGCAGTAATGTTTACTATTTTAAACGCATGATCCCGTAGAACAGTAATGGTTTCTGTTCTTACAGCAATAATTACTCTACTCATGTTGGTCATCTTTGCCTTCAAAGCAATCAGTGGGTTCTAAAACAAAATTACAGAACAGTAACCAATATTGCCCGATAAGCAGTGATAGCTGTCATGAAAGTAGTGGCCGGTATTCACAAAGTAGTCCCCACTCAGTGACAGAGTTGATATCACTGCGTGCGAAGCTGACGACAATGATACAAAAGAAAACCGGCGGTGATCAGCGCGAACGATGTGTTGTTTTACAAATTGTTCATTTAATTGAGCATTTAATTAAATATATTTAATTAAATATATTATTTAACATTTTTTGAATAATCAATAAATTAATACCGCAATATATGGGTTATAAATATTCATAATCACAAATATATTGTATTCAACATATTTCACATTGAATAATCGAAATTTAATAATAAAAATGAAATTTCAAAAATGCTTCTTAATTTTAGATTGTTCGTCACTTTTTAATAAAATTGTTAGCATGTTATTCTATTTTTAATGTGAAAAAAACAAATTTATTATAATTAACATTGTTAAGGAACAATCGCATGTTCGCATTTGCGAAACGATTAGCAGACACAAAAAGAAGACGCGAATCGACGTTTTTAAGCTACATTTTTTAATTAACTGTACACGGAGAAAAATTTCATCAGTTTTATCAGTTTTTATCATTTTTCGTGTTAAGTTAGCATTTCAGGTAATAAAATACTGAAATTTATTATATAAGTTCGATATTTCATTATGATGTCTAATAATGAGTGCAATAATGGAAAATGAATATTATCATTTATTTTAACAATTAAAACTTACATTATAATATAGAATATTTCGGCTGACTTTGTGAGAATAAATATGTATGATTTTAACATAAATGATTTGCGTTTTAACAGTATTTTATTTTATCATAAATTTAAGCATGACGCATTCTAAATCCAAGCACATCGCATGTGTATTGGTTGCAGTTTCTTAATGCGCATGTGTATTGGTTGCAGTTTCTTAATGCGCATCCGTTTTATACGCATTCGCAACTGTTAGACCAATACGTTATTCAAAAACTGCGATCGTTACTTTTGCTGAATAAAATTTTTAGATAAAACAGTGTTGTAAGTGAATAAAGTATTAAAGCAGGTAAGAATAAACTATTTATACTAACAAATTGTTATATTTTTTTGTAAAAAATAATCTTTACGTAATAAAACTTGCAAGCATTTAACCACGAAAATGAAAAATCATATATTTACAATGAATGATCACTAAAAGTATTACCTTTTTTATGCATTATAATAAAAAAAACATATGTTGTGTGATGATTTATTGAAATTATATGATAATCATTTAAGTGGTACCACCACTCTGAACGTCAAAAAAATTGCGTATTCCAGCGTATGGCAGCGTTCCAAAAAAAAGTTGGATTTTTCACCCTAAATTTTTGGCATTAAACCTTGTCTTTAAAATCGAAATTTCAAAATATCGCAAAACTCTACGTACTTTGACGCACAATTTTATTCTTAATAGCTAGAAAAATTGGCGTTAAAATCGGACACAAATTTTTTCGATTCCAGAGCCATAAAGCTGACACACACAGGGATACTACTGCAGGCCATTTTTGCGGAGTCGGTGAGTCGATCTTCCGCGATCTTCACCCGCTTGGTGTCAGCCTCAAGGCAGAAATTATAACACGCCGGTCTGATGATAAGTTGCAGCACCTGCATTATCTCCATAGTACTTGTGAGACCATCGATGAAGTGACGGACAACTTTATTTTTTTTTATTTATTTTTGGCGTTATTTGCAAAAGAGTAGACGTGAAACTCTCGTTTGAATTTTGCACAAATCCGCCCAAGCACCGTCGCAGCAAATCATCCCGGTTCAGTTTACCGTCCGCTTTTGCCACTTGCCACTAACACCAAGAACTCACGCAAACCGGATACTTGCTGTGTTGCGACTTTTCGTTTGTCGATGTCTTATGATATAATGTGGCCCATGTTTCATATCTTTAATAGAGAATAAATCACTCCGTATCATCAGTCCATAAAAAAGTGTCAGCTCGTCGATAAGTTCACCCTTTCCTTTGAGTCCTTTAGACGTTTTAACAAGCGTGCGAAGATGTCTTCCCATGCGCTTTTGCACATGGCCGATGCAGTACTTTTTCTGTACGACCAAGTTTTCGTACGGGTCTGCTTCCAGAATGTTCTTTAATGTCTTGCTGTCATTTTACACCATACAATCTGTTGGAACGCTGAAACATCCTAATGACCGCATCAACTTCCATCCTCCGCGTGTATTCTCACCCATTCATCGTACTCTGAAATCCCCTCCTTGCCCTTCCAGCTGTCAAAGGATTTACAAACCTTTGACTTTACCTCCAGGTCAATTACTTTACCCGTGCGCCAACCGATGAGGGTAGTGACGCCAACAAAGAAGAAAATCCTCTCTTCCTCCAGGTTCCATTACCGGAGACAGTCAGATCTTTAGACTCGCCATCTTTTCCTGTCAACTCAGTTTCCTTCACATCCCCATTCATCAGGGGCTTTTACAGTAGATGTAGCATTGAAAATCGTTTTGACAACTTTGTCGATAAACGACTAGAAAAAGACTAGGATTTGGCAGGTAAATTGCGCAAAACTTAGTTATCCCGTTCAGCTCAATCCCGAGAATCCACATCGGATCCGCCAGGATTATACGCCGATTAATCTCATAAGCATGGCCAAGTAACGGGCAAGTGTTTACGTATCTCGGTTCACATGTAGAGCAACAAACTGAGATTCTGGACCTCAAACCTCGAACACTTGTTTCCTGAAATTGTATCTCTAAACTGCACTGTTTACAGACAACGGACTATGCAGTTGCAGTAAATTCACTTATAAACTCGATCAGTCTGTAGCAAAATTTTTGATCCATGTTCACATACTCCGTCGAAGACGTACGCAGTTTTTTCATTGACTTAGACATTTGTTCACTATCACCTTCGATCAAATTCCGATTCGAAACTTTTATCTTTTCGATTTTTGGCACCTTTTCTAAATTCGTACACTTTTTTATCACCCATGGTGACGCTAGCAATAGTAGCACGTGCTCGTCACAAAATGAGGCTCCACAAATTGCGTAAAAAAATGATTGGAAACCCGCAAAATGGATAGTAGTCGATACTAGCGTCATCTACAGTGTACTGGGAACACCTAACTCGCTAACTAAATCGGTAAAAATGGAAAATGCCGTGCGTACTCCGGCGCCCGCTCAGCATGAAAACGTACCGTCGGCTCGATAAAAAGTTTCTGGCGAACTTGGAATCAATACTACGTTAAGGTACACATTCCAAAAAACATTACAGCTAAACAAAAAATCGATTTTTTGAAAATTTCAAAGATTTGTAACTTCTTAACAACAACATTTTTTCTTAATGTTTGTTTTTAAATTTATAGGTTTAAAATTTACTTTTACTTCTATTAATTTGAAACATGTTAATTCTTCAATTTCTTTACATTGAGTGAAGAATTAAATGATACACTGATTTGAATCACGTAACATCATAAGATATTGAATCTTCGAACTTACCCGTCGAAATTCGAATGCAAGTTGAAAATGTAGGACCAAATAAATGTACAATAAAACTATAAGAAAAATTGTGTAATAATCGAAAATTTTATTCGTTGTAAAATCATCATATAAACATTATTTATAAATGAAAAATTATTTACATGTATACAGATTTGTTTTTAATCTTTTTAAATAAAACTTAAATTTATTTTGAATTATATTCATTTAAAACAAGCTAGTTTTACGTCCGAAGTCTTAGACCCTTTTCACGTTGAGCAATATATATAAACATATATATACAAAATATATTTTGATTTTCAACCCTCCAGCATCGTCTCACGAGGCCCTGTCGTTGTTTCTTTTAAATTTGGATACAATTTGTATTTTAGTCCTTCACTATGAGTTCGTCCGTACATATCTTGTCGTTTGTCTTTGATAGTATTTCTTTGCTGCCAAATATCTAGTAAACTTTTAGGTACAGATCCTTTCAAAAACTGTTTTCCCAAGTTCGAGGAACCACAAGGAGGTGGTGACATAGGTGAATCTGTTGTAGCACGTATCACAGTAGCTCTGGCTGTTGTATCATCTTTGCCAATCCTAAAAAGTTTATTACTTTAGGCATTTCATATCTTGAACTTTATTAACTAATAATACATTTTATAACCATCAAGTTTGTATATTTTCAATACCAACAGAATAATAAATTCTATTTGTAAAATATAAAAAGAATAATTTAGAATATATTTAGTAGCTTTTTAAGTTATAAATAATCGCTACCCGTCAAGTTCTCGCAAAGCTTGATCAAGTTCAACTTTGTCCTTATCGTCTTTATTTCGAATTTCAAGTAAACATGTCAAAACTTCATTATGATTCGGTGTACGACTGGCGTGACTCTTAAGAAATATTTCTAGTTCATTCCACAATATCCTATACTGTTCTTCACGGCGTATACTACTTTTACCGCCTCTATTACCACCTACACTGGGCATTGGTAAAGATTCATGTTTAGCTTCTACTTGCAATAAACCAAAAATAACTTGTTTACATTGCAAAACTTCTTCTTTAGTTATACTTTCTTTCACCATTAAATCAGGTAATGGATCCACTACCTGAAATAAATTCATGATTAAAGTGCAATCCACGATAAATTTATATGATTATTATTTCATTCAAATATTGAGATTTTACTTGGCGCAAATTAAACATCATTGTGTTTGAAATTATCATTGGCCAATACTTAGTATGACGGTCAAGCCTTGCTCTCATTTTTTCAGCAGGTCCATCATCTCCAAGATTTCCACGTTTATTTGGCACTAACATATTATTTCTCATAAAAGCCCCAAAATCCTTAAATCATAAATATTTGCAGGTGTTATAAACAATTTTAAAAATTAATATAAATAATAATTGTGTTACAATTATATATTCGATATTAGTTTTACATTAAAAAACTTCCACAAAGAAGAATTTTAAAACAGTTAATACTTTTTTATAGTTATATTTTTAATTTACTTGAATTCGATAATCTGTAACTCTTCCTCCACAACCTTCACTGATGGAAGGAGGATCTTCTAATACACTTCTTGCGGTAGACAAAGTATGTATAAATATTTCTCCTCCATGTGCAGCCAGCAAATGAGAAATAGCTTTACCACCACTTTTCCTGGCCATTTCTAACATCACTGAACGTCCGTTCAACAAAAAGTTGATTAAGCATGATGATGGCCTACTGTTAACATCTACTGGAGTAATCCTATGCATAGCTGTACAATTTTGTATTTCTGTTGCACTACAACCCCGAGGAGTGCACCACTTAAGGGTCATAGTCTCATATTCAGAACCTTCTTCAAATCTTCTGAAAGTTTTGACTAAAGCTGAATCTTGTGGATTACCTATTACAGTTATAAAAGTGTTATCAGTATTTGGTTTTTGTAATTATTAATTAATATCTATCAAATTAATTACGCATATTTTTTTGAATATTATCCAACAGAATTTTACTGCAGATTTTTTATAAAATACAATTTGTTTACCTTTTAGTATAGATGCATGTGCGGTAGATTCATGAAATATTTCTACATCATAATTAGCTGAAGAGCTTGCATTTTGCTCTTCTTTCATAGGGATTCCAGTTACAGTGGTACTAGCCAAATCATAATGAAACAAAATTAAATGTGACAACTTTGAGTGTAAGGTTGATGCTTTCAATGAATGTACTTCCATTGTCAATAAATTAGATATCTTTGAAAAAATCATACAAATTCATTAGATTAGTATAATTAAATAAAATTATATGTTGAATAGCAAAACTTACATCTCTGGGAGATTGACTAGTAACTTGGGACTCTATGTTATTTGGAAAAATGTTTAATATTACTAAATCACAGTGATGAATCGGAATTAGACTGAAATAAATAATTATGTCTTTTATATGCACAGTGTAAAGATATGTATATATCCTAATTTAATAACTATTCAATAATTATAACATTTTAATAAACAATCTAAAGTAATTAGAAAACCTACTGATCAGATGAAATAGCCAATTTATTTTGTTGAGTTAGTTGACTCAAAAATATATTTTCTAAACTCTTCATATTAACATCGTCTCTAGCACTTGTTATACAAATGACACGTCCTCTGTTTAATAATTTTGTTGCATTTTCAGTCATGGATGTTCTTTTTTCACGCTGAATTTCAGAACATTCAGAAAGAGCTTCAATTGCAACTCTTAATCCATGAATAACTGAAAAATCTGTTCCAGGTTGGTGAGTTCTGGGTGGAATACCAATTATAGCCATCCCATTCATAATCTAGAAGTTTTGAAGTCGATAAAATCAAACTTATAAACAACATACATATAAATATTTAATGATAACTCACATGTGATATATTTTGTTGAAATGGACTCCATGTATTCAAAATATGTGCAGCATGATCACTCACCACAAATCTTACCTGCAAAAAAAACTCCAATAATTAATCATGGATGCAAAAAAAATTATTACCACAAATAAAATTTATTTGGAACTATTAAATATTTTCTCTAGGTGTATATCTCAACTTATTAACGTATTAATTATTCCGAATTGTCATAAACTCGAATTCAAATTTTGAAAGCGTGTTATATAAACGAAATACAAATTCAGTAAAAAATGGGACCGGAAATTGTCTGAAATTTTGGAAAATTTTTAGACAATTATCCATGTAAAAAATGTTTACTCAACAGATTTACGGTACATTTTACTTATTACAATTTTAATGAGAATAAACTTTACACAACACAATTGCTATAAATACAATAATGTTTGTTATCAAATTTCTGTTTGTGCAGTCATGAGTAATTATTCAAAAGCAAACTCATAATACAGTCGTCAGCCAACGTGTTTACACTTGTCGCATGCTAACGTCAAAACAGGAATGCCGAGCGCTTATAAACAATCATTCAAAACTTTGTCGAAGATTAAGATTAGAAGTTTAACATCCGGCAACTCAATTTCATTATTATAAGAGATCATAATATACGATTACTTGTAAATACAACAGTTTGATAACACATTGCATTTTTTAATATTTGTCAATTAATTTTATTGATTCAACAAAACAATTTAGTTTGTGAATACATTTTATTTCAACAGTAAACAAAAACGTTTAATCAAGATTTATTGGAGAAAAGAACGAAAAAATTTGTTTTAATTAAAGCTTTTCCTCTTTGAAATATTACTATATTTCAAATGTTTGCGAAAGTTATTTTTTTTTTTTTTTTAATAAAAAATGAAATGTTTAACATTATTCGAATTAATCATTCAGCCGGGCTGTGTGAACACAACAGAATTGGATATTAAAAAAGCTTGTCGGAGTCACAAACCAATTGTGAAAGCAAGTAAACATTTACAATTAGGAGTCGCTGGTGGCCGGATTTCTCCACCTCATGCGAAATCCGATCCAAAACACACGGTAGAATCATTACAAAAAGAAATTGAAGTTTTGAAACGGAAATTGGATCGACGTAATATTAAAATTTCCAAAGTTGCAGAAGCGTAAGTTTATCAACTTTTATGGAACAAACGCAAAGAAAAGGTTGTATAAAAATTATGATACTGTATATCAGCTAACGTATAAGTCCCAGTTATCTCATTAATTGCGACGCCATCTGCAAACAATTATTCTACATACGACAATTTTTAGTATACTTTATTTAAAATGTCCGATGTTTCTACAATATTTTCACAGTTCAGTTTTTAAT
>JABFQB010000177.1:0-12206 GCA_022817105.1 Pseudanteris insignis
TAAAATAAAAGAAAGAAAAAAAAATAACGGGCGCATCCCGGCGTTGGATCATAACGCAATGGCATTAGTCGGGGCGCTGATATCACGCCGGAAGATGACGACGACGACGACGAGCTGAAGGTTGCATTTGCGTCAGATAATGATCTAAATGCGGCTACATCAATCGGCTTTCATGTCGAACGCCGGGCGGATTGAGATACGTGTTAATTTGAACGTAAATGCAAGTACGTCGGGTGACGTGCGTGTCGTGGAAACTTAGTTTGCCGAGTGGATTCGTAATTCTCCGCTGTCCTCGTCGGGTTTTTTCTTTTTCTTTTTTTTATTACATGCAATATCGTGTACTTTGAGGAGTCAGGTATTTGATCGATTAGCATATTTGTTCATGCCCAACATTGGAGTGATTCACGTTCGAGAAGGATTTAATCAAGATCATCCCGCGTTTCTTGCATGTAAATATTGAACTTTAGTTACACGATATTATACGTCAACTTCATCTGATTTTGCGTCAGTTTTCTCACGCATTGACAACGTATTATGTCACTTTCAGATAACCTATGGATTTGACATTTCGTTAATTAACTGTTTTTATTCAATTAATGATAATTAATAATTTCTCTCAGTTTTTAGTGATTTATACTAATGGTAAAATACAAAAAACAATTACTAGTAACTACACTGAGAATAATGATACACGATTTTTTACTGTTAAAACTGATTTTTGGCTATAGGAGCTATGAATAAAAAAGTTTAGTGACAAAATACTCTACACTTTGATATCTCATTTTTGATAGACTAAACGTGATATAATCTTAAAACATGATTAGCAATTTTTGTACATTTTCGAGTGACGTCCTCAAAGTACTACTAAACATAGTAAAATTTCATACAATTTTTCTCTCAGTGTAAATAGATGTTAAAATAAATAACAGTAATAGATAAATGACATAGTATGCGCACACAGCGCTGCTGTCGCTATCTCGTTTCTCTATACAATTTTATAATAGATTTTATACACTGAGAAAAATATCCTCTTACAAATTAAAGTTTAAAAACTAGTGAAAAACACATACTTCTTTGAAAAAAAATATCCGATTTTTAACCGCAATCTTTAATAAACAAAATCACGCTTTTAATGATTAGAACGATGCTGTTAATGATTAAAGCGATTCTTTTAAAACGCGTTCATTTATGTATCTTCTTTAGTCGACAATAAAAGAGTGTATTACTCCCCACCACGGTTCTTCATACGAATTTGAAAGTGCCTTAATTTTAATGTTAATTGCACCTGAAATTTGTATTAATGTACTGAATTTTGAATTTTAATGCAAATATGCATGAAACGCAATTAATGTACTACGGAACTGAAATTTAATGTACCGATTACATTAAATATGCATTAAATTTCAAGATATTTTTTACAGTGTAGGTAAAATTAGTCAGTGGAAGTGAAGCAGTGTTGCCGTTACATACTTTTTTACGTTGAGCCACCGCAATTGTTAGGAAAATAAACATTGAACAACAATAATTAATGTAGTACTTCAGATTGGTTATATTATTCTATGTAAAAATAATAATTTTCTGTAGATATTTTATAATACAGATACGTATAAAGAAATCGGCAGATTTTGAATTTTCTTATGTGGCAACCCTGTAATATTTCGCACCAATCATTATCATCAATCATCAATTAACCAAAGGTTAAAAGTGTCTCCGAAAAAATTTTTGTGAAATATTGTAAAATTTCTAATACTAATAATAATAAAACTGATAAACATCGAACCACAAAAAATAAACAAAAAAATAAGAAATAAATAAATAAAACAAATTGAAATATTTCAAGTGATTTCAAAATAATGTAATACAAAAGCTACAACAATGTTCTTCAAAATCAAATATAAATATTTGAATTCACATTTCTGCAAATACAATTTATAAAAATATTTATCGATAAAATCTGTTTTATTTCTCAAATGTATCGCAGTATTATACATATTTTAAAATACTTTATCAGTCTCACCTTGAAAATAATGAAATACAATTTTTGTAAATGTTATCTGTTCACATTTACACGAATGCACGGATAAGTTAACACGTGATATTTTATAAAAGCTTCGAGTATTTTATTCATTAATTATCATAAATGAATAATACTATTATGTATTTAGCCTCACAGCTGAATAGAAGAATATGAAAAATAAAAAATTTGTCATAGCAAACAATTTTTTACTAGGAACCAATATTTATTTATTTTAATTCAGAATGATTACTAATTTTTCGAGTAGCAATGCTTAGAAGTTTTATAGCTCGTAAGTTAACGTGAATAAGACTGATTAAGAGATAAGACGGTTTTCCATTTTTTTCACTCTTAAAACTATCATAAACATTCTATTCCTCATGCATACGTGTTTGAATCTAATTTAAAAGCGTACAAATGAGTTGTTGAATACGAATTATTCTTAACTGAAACACTTTCAAAAGAAATCATCATTCTGAGAAATTGTTTGCAGCTGCGACTCGAGAAAAAAGTTTTCTTAGTTAAATTATTTGTTATTAAACTGAAATGTAATTCAATCGTATTAGAATTTTTCAAAAAGAAAAAAAGAAATATTTGAAGAAATATTATTAAACTTTGCAGTAAAGCCGGAAAAGGGACATCTTTTTTTTGAAAAATATATATTAAAAATAATAATAAGTGTCAAAGTTATCCTGGTGATGTACAAAAATTCGATGTATTTTAAATCATTATCTGCAGGTGGCGTAATGATTGAACGATACACTATGCTTTTTGTTAAATAACACTGGGAAAAATAATGTGTTAATATAACATAAAAATATGTTGAAATAACAGGTTTCTTAGTTTACGTTGAAATAAAATAAATTGTTGACATTTTCATCATTTAATTTATTATTTCTTTTCAATTTAAATTATATATTTTTATTCAAGATATCTCTCTGATTAAAATATTAATAATATACGTTTTTCAGCAATTATAATTGAAGTTAAACAATTTAATTTGAATGTAAGTTTGAAAACTATGTTCACCCAAAATGTGTTAAGTCAACATGAAATCTTTAACATATTTTTTCATGTCATTTTTATAAAAATATAATAATAAATTTAAATAATATAATAATAATTGAATTATTTTTTCCAGTGAATAATAACCAATTCAATGCAAACATATAAATTCCAACTGGAACAAAACAATCAAAATCTCCGAAATTAATCGTAATAAATTCCAAAGCTCGTGCAAACACTCATCTAAAAATCACTTGAATATAAATGCTCAGGTTAATTGGCATATTTATTTGCATGTTATAAAACGTTCCATTTACGTTTATCACGACTTTTACAGCTATTCGTGCACGTTTATGTGCACTACGTGCATTACTTTAATTGCATTAAATATGTTTTATTTTATCATCCTTTTCTTTTTTTCATAAAACTTTTCTTAGCGCGCGTTGTACGTATGAGCGGGTAACGTGGTATTCAGGTTCGCGGACTGTCACGGGGTCGGTGATAACGAGGGATAACCGGTTGCGTCGGTGTGCGTTCTAATCTGCGCGGCATCAAAGTGGCCGGGCTCCGATTGAGATGAGCCGCGACTCATCCAGCACGATAGCCGGAAGTTGCGGTGGCACGAGTGCGTGAGTGCGTGCACTCGCGAACGCTCTTACGTATAAACGAGTCAAACGCACCGTATGAATGCCCGCAGTGTTTCTCAGCCACGCAATTTTTTCTCGCCTCCTTCTTCTCTCTTCAACGTGTATCTTAATTACACGAGAAACTTATACGCCAAACGTTGAATATGCATTTGCAGATCGAATCGCGCACTTCCATTCCGCGCTGCTCATTATTGAACTTATTATATGCCGCGCTGTGTTTATACTATTGCTATTTATGTTAACGAATCATATATTAATTCCATTTCAACCGCGCATAAGTAATGAGAATGTAATTGTTTCGGACGATGAGGCATTTCATCATTCCGACCGCTTTTTCCTCCTTTTTAGATCGAAACGCTTTGTTAGCAAGTTTTTTCCCGTTTTTTTATTCTTCCATTTTTTCTTTCATTTTCATTCAGTCGATACGAGCTCGATAGCTTTCCAATGTTAGGCCCATGTTAGGCCCGGACTCGTTCTGCCACGTTGCCAACAAACGCACGTCGGAGTACAATTAAAGTTATTTGATTTCGTAATCTTTGAATAATCTCGCGATGGGCACAAAGCAAATTGTTTCAAACATGCACGTTTGTGATGTTCATTTCCTGTCACTGCTCATTAACATAATACGACGCGTAATTATAGAGATTAACATGGCAATTAAAAAAAAAATTGTTGCATCTCAGTGGCGGTTCGGACACGTAAGGCGAGTGAAAATCGCGAAACGAGTCTCACAAGAGACATGCCCGGCGCGGTATGCATTCAATTAGACTTAATTAGACGTGTCGTCATTCGTCCTCATCGAAAGCGGAAATCTCTTTCGACTGTCGCAGCTACTCGAACTCGTAGGCCATTTAAACCCGCGACACGTGTTTGCATTCATAACCAACGTATGCATTATTTTAACAGTGGCGATTTTTAACTGCAACGCAACTATATATACTTTTGGAACTATAATTTAGATAACTAAATAAATAAAAACGTCGATTTAAAGCTTTTGAGTTTTGAAGGTTTTATTTTGGACTGTACAATTATTATAGAGTATTAATATATATTTAATATTTCACTGAACGCTTAAAACTTTTTAAAACAATTTATGATGGAGAAATGCAATGAATCATAACTGTTCAATAAATGAATATTCCGATGATGTTTTTCATTTTTTTTTAATATGTTTCCAGGCACACCGAGAAAAAAGTTTATATAAAAATTACGATAATTTATAGTACAGCTGACGAAAATGACATTATTTTATAAATTATTGAGTTGTATGCAAACAACTACTATAGAAATATCAGAGAATTCATCATAAATTATGGTAGAATTCATCGTGTTTTTAATTATTATCTACAGATGGCGCCATATATAAGAACACGAATGTTATCTATGTCAGTGGTACTAAAAAGTATGGTAATTTTTATACAAACTTTTTTCCCAGTGCAGTATTTGGGCTATTCATAGATACGTCATACAACAACGTTTTGCCAACCTCCAACCAATTTTAATTTTAAATTAATTGGATTTATGATAATAATTTTTATTGGTTGGATTTTTGAATTAAATTGGATTTTTTTAATTTTAAATTTCAATTTTTGATTTTAAACCTCGAGAAGTTCTTTTATTTTTTATTCCACGAGTTTTATACAATTGTTCCGTTCAAAATATATTTTTAATTTTTTTTGAAGATTCACTTTGTCTGATAATTTCAGTAAAAATTCAACATACACATAAACGTGCTCATTTGCTGATGATCATTCAAATTAGCACGGTTTGAAAATTGAAAATGATCAGAATTTACAATTCAAAATTGCATTTGAATTCCTCTCTACTACGTTCTGATCTGATAATCAAATTGCAGAAACTTCTATAATTGCCTTCGATTCGAGAGAAATGTATGATTAAATTAAAATTAAAACACGAATAGTAATCTCCTTAAATCTGAATAATTCGTTTCTCTCGCGAGTTAATAATAAATGTTTAATTTAAAAAACTACGTGAGAAATTACTTTAACTTTATTATTATAACTAATTTAAATGCTTCGAGAGAAAGGAATGAGAAACGATTTCAAGTTTCATAAGAAATACAATATGAATAACTAATCATAATTTATCACATTTTAATTGTATACAAGTAAGTAAGTAAATATTTATATTAAATTTAAAACTCGAAAACGAAGTGCTTGATTAATTTGATTTCCATTCTTATGTAAAAGTTAAACTTTCCAATTTATATAAATTATGTTTAGAACATATATTGGCCATCAGAAAATTTATGAGATTAATAATTTAATTATAAATTTGAATAATTCAGTTTATTATTTCATAACTTCCGTGATTGAAATGCATCTAAATTGTTCAACGAAACATCGGAGATCTTTTCATTTTTACGATAAAACAACCGCTTTTGATTCTTAACTAAAGTTGCATTAAATGCGATCACTCGATAAGAATCTTGACTATTTGATATTATTTTATAATAAGAATAAGCGCATTGTAATCAGTATATTCGTATCACCGGATAAACAATGCTTGTAAAAAGGAAAAAAAATCGCTTGAAAGCATAATTACAATGTTGTGTTCACGGCACATAACAATATTTTAATAGACTTTTAAGTCGCGTTACGGTCCTATGATCTGCGCATGAATCCAAGAAACTGCATAAAAGTTATGCATAATCATACACAAAGTTCCAGGTCGTAATTCATAAGAAACTTGAAATCGTCTTTATTCATATCAAACATCAGACAATCTTACTCTCACTTCCCCTATTAAAGACGATAAAAATGAAAATAACGCAAATTTGCGGCAAAATGACCGAAGCGACCTCGTAGCTCGTGAATTACAGCCGCTCCTCCAACGACCCGCGTAACCAAGTTCAAAGCAGTTCATACGCTGATGGGCGATTCAATGGAACGTTTAATGGAACGTAAGTATCATTGGCCGATGATACCCGATAAGAAATCACGCGTATATTCAGATACATTTTTGCATTGTCGCGCCGGCGTGCGTATTACCCCCACCCCGGCGGGCGTTTTAACACCGTTTGCATTTTTCAACGGCGAAGATTGACTGGCGGCACAGCTCGGTACCTCCGGTTTTACGATTCCCTAAAATACCGTTTTCTTATGCAGCGAGCCTAATTACTCGGCGTAGAAAGGCCCTGCCAACGCACACGGCGCGGCCCACTCCTACCTGCCGCTCCCCGCGACAATATCAGTTGTCTCGATTTTCTCGCTCCGCTGCGTTTTGGCTTACGCGCCGTCTTAATCGTATTAAACTCGCACGGCCAGCCGCGAATAACGCTCATCCGCGTCTCAGTCATTGCATTTGAATTCGGCCTCGAACCACCCGTAGAATACGAGTTTCGCGTCCTCGTAAACGCTCTTGGTATATGATAATTAATTATTAATTAGTATTACGATGAGTGGAATATGATAACTGAAATTTTTAAATTATTAACAACTTACACGGAGAGAAAAATTTATTAAAAAAATTACTGAACTAAACAGCAGTAGAAGGATAGATGCAAATTTCACGAAAATTTACTGAACTTTTCAGCAAAAATTATCAATATTTCTTGAATTTTTAATGAAATATCTGTAATTATTAGTGATTGATGATATTACTAATTTTTATGCTTTTTTCGTTTTTATCCCTTCGCTAATGGACAGTTCAGTAATTTTTCGAGCCTTTGTCATAAAATTTATTGTAATTTTTCTCTGCGTGTATAAAAGCAATAATTTCAATAATTTTTATTTTTAATATGTTACACTCTTAAAAATAGTTTTATTGTTATAAGATGACAATCGAATTATTTTTACTAGGCATGTCAATGAATCCTGTTCGAACTTTAATAGTTCGAACGTGTTCAAACTCTGATACCCATGTAAAAAAATGTATACCTCATATATATTGCGTATATGCACTATATGGGTTGCATATATCTTTTGCAACATATATATGGTGTATATATGAAACATCTAAAATTCAATACTTCGGACACTAATTTCAATTGAAATGGACTTTCAAACTACTTATAAAAATTACATTAAATAAGTATCAAAAAAGTTTAATATAAAGCCAAACTCGGGTTAATTATGCATCAAAATATTCTTATTCTGACAGCCTTTAGAGAAATGGTTATTTAGAACTCTCAACCGAATTATCGACAACGGCGAGAGCAGGCCTTTTACTAGACCCAGTATTGGTTTCTCCTTAATAAGGGGTTCGTTCTCTGCGAAGTAGCTGATTGACAAGGAAGGTTCGTCGACTCGAAAGTACTCCATTCGTCGCCATCTGAGACTCCATATGGGTATCTCGAAGAAACGTCAACTTCGGATCCAGTCAAATTGTCCAATGGAGTCAAAGGGATGACTTTACATTGAGGCAGCGTCGATGTCATGGAAGTAAGTGGTGGTAATGAAGACCCAGATGAGATGCTGTTGTGGTCACTGGTGAGTCTCTTTAAGTGGGGAGTAGTTGGCATCAGATGGTCTGGTGGCCTTGGAAGAGGGATAACGCCAACTGCTGGGGTTGTATCTACCTTGGCTTCCACGGTTTCTGCTCTTTTGTACCTACTTTGCCTACATTTAATAGTTATTATTACAATAACTCCTAGCAAAAATACGCCTAATAGCATTCCCAGGATCATCAAGTAATCGTTGCTCATGTTTGGTGCAATAGCCATTTCACCTTCGTGGCCAACAGGATCCATTGGCCCACCCAAGGTCATATTAAAGTCATCAATATCTAAACGGATGCGAAAAGAAAATTCCCCGATAGCCGGTTGGAAAATCAAAGCAGCCAATGAAAATACGAAACTATCCATAACACCTTCATATTCCATCGTGGGGATTTTTTTGGACACTATATATATGACTCCGGAGACAACTTCCTGGTGCGTGAATCTGTTTACTTCTTTTTCCCTGGTTCCTCTTCTTTCACCTGAGGATAACGTACTTTTGATGATTCGTTTGATTTTCGCATACTTTGGCTTTTTCAGAATCGTATAAGTAGGATCACTGTTCGATAACTTCGATAGAGGTGTCGCATCCAAGTATTTGAGAGAAATTTGCTTCTTCTCGCCCGTAACAACAACCAGTGAATTGATAATCATCAAAGGAACGATTTTAATCCTAACAATGATGTTTTTGACTTCAAAACCACTGAGCTCTGCGGCAAGTTCGAAACTATCATTAGATGCCGTCATATCGGTTTGCATAAACATAACACCTTTCGAGAGCAAATCTGTTTGCTTGAATTCTATCGTCGTCTTATCCCTAACGTAAAGCTTGCCGTGTTTTGGGCTACGTGTCACGCGGTATGTAACAAGTTCTTGGCGCGCATTCGTGTCAAGTTGCACGTTATCTTCGGAGAGCAAAGCGACGTTGGA
The DNA here is from genome assembly GCA_022817105.1 of Pseudanteris insignis. NCBI lineage: Eukaryota > Metazoa > Arthropoda > Insecta > Hymenoptera > Scelionidae > Pseudanteris > Pseudanteris insignis. The sequence continues at coordinate 9,056 of JABFQB010000177.1, forward strand.
GCCTTGCTGAAGGCTCACGAAATTAGGCACGGTAATGTTGAGTCGCATTGCTAGAACATGCACGTTAAATACTTGATACACGGGGTTGAAGCGGCCATCCCAGACGCGAAAGTAAAAAGATGCTGCTTGAAGTGGTCCATGGTGCTCGTAGACAAGACGAGACGAGTCGACGTCGTGTTGCGAGAACTTATTCACCTGGCGTACTTCGGACGAGTTTTGATCGAACGGCAACAGCAACAGTTTGCCGAAAGTTGGCCCGGTAATAATATCGTAGATGATTTCGTCCGGGTTCGTGTCCGGATCGATAGTCAATAAATTTTCGCGTGTTATCGTTTGGTTTTGATTTTGCACGATTGTCATGTACGGTGCAGTCGTGACCAGTTTAAAAGGCTGGTCGTTTACCGGAGTTATAATAACAGGCACGGATACGTTGCACAAAAGCACGTGACCTGGAGTTAGATACAACGAAAAATCTATGCTGTCTTCCAATGTATCCGAATGATCGTGGAAGTAAAGGATGTTTCCACTTTCCATTTGCTGTTGGTTGAAGGTTGTTAGGTTCATATCGGGCTGCAGCATCACGTGGCCGTGAGTGGGCTGCGATATTAAAGTTGATAGAACAGACGGTTCATTAATGCCAGCTTTGGCGCGGAGAAATTGTAAGATGCCACTGATGTTCATAATTACGTTTGCTGAACCTCCTTCCTCCACTCTTACGGCGTTGAGTTGTACGTAACGATTCAGTCCTCCACTTGATACTGAAATCTGTACTCGGAAAATCTAGAAAAATATTATTAAGTCTTGTCATGAATAGCGCCAGTATTCTTGTGCTAAAAAATACAATTTTCATCATTTATCTCATTCATAGCTATTAGGTAATTAATCTAACGCGTTGCCATATATTTTACCGATTTCTAATATTAATATATTTTCATATTTAAATTTTTGTTAAACAGCATTAAATTATGAGAAATTCGTTATTTCAATAAATTTATTTTTATAATTAAATTTACAGAATAATTGACTAATTATTATAATCAAAGCTATTTTTAATGTAAATTTCTTCTCATTATTATGCTTCAATATAAAAACGTATTTGAATAAGAAAATTGAAATAAATGATAAAAGTTTCGGGGTTAAAAAAATCACTAATAATACAAAAATTTATCTATTGAAACAAAAATTAATCTTAGATACATCACATCAAAATACTTTACCTGATTGACAATCGAAGTAGCATAATAAGCTTCAATGTCAAATGTAAAAGAGTCGTTTGTCGTAAGATCCATAAATTGTTTTGTATGTTCATAAGTGACTCTACTTTCGTTTAAATCTCGTTGGGTGAACTGATTAACTTCAAGCCACGTTCCATCTTTCGTTTCCATAATTATCTTACCCAGTTTCGGACCATCGCGAACAACGTATTTTATGTTTCTTGTTTCATCCGGACATGTCGTCAATAGCAAACTGCTTGTTATAGGTTTTCTCGTTAGGGGGAAAACGTTGAGCACATTATTATTTTCAACCGACAAATAAATTGGTTTCGAAGAAACCGTAATAGTGTACAAATCAGTCGTATGCGCACCATCGCTAAGATGGAAAGAAAATTCAGCATCTGAACCATCTACAGTGACAACAAATACGAGGTATGATAGTATCAGCTTTCAAATAATTTAAACACCGTTAGATTCGTTAATGAATTATACTTACTTGTATGGGTGAAGACAACTTTCGACTGGTTTATTTGCGCTTGGGTAAAATTAAAGATCTCAACACCTAGATTCTTGACCAAGGAAAAGTATCCATTTCTATTATGTGTGATATTGTAAACTACTTCATCGGATGACGTATCATTGTCCACGGCATATAACATTGAAGAATCGAGTATTACCGAGCTGCCTTGCCAAATGTTCATCTTAGTTTTGCGTATGAGAGCCGGTAGCTCATCATTAACCGCTTGCACGTTTATCCAAACTACGAATGGTTCGCTGGTCTTATCCGCCGCAGAAACGGTCATCACGAACGAATCAAGTGCTGACTCATCTCCACCGTGTCTATAAAACACTACGCCAGCGTCAAGATTCTTCTGCGTGAATTTCTTTATTTGCACATTCTTCGTCGAATCAATGATGATTCCGTGCTTCGGCTTCTCTATGATCCTGTAATCCGTGATCTTGGAAGAAAAGTATGGAGTTACCGAGTGGAAAATCGACTCTGTAAATATAACGCTCTTGCCTTCGATGACGCTCAAATTGTGTGCTTGCACGTATAGCTTATCCGGAATAATAACAAAATTTACAGTTAGCCCAAACAGGCAGGTGATACCATTGCTTACGTCAACAACAAATTTATCAGTTGTCTGATTAGAAGCGGATTGTACGTAATAAACTCGGCCTTCATTAATTAAGCTCTGCTCGAAATGATTCACGGAATGGCTGTCGTAATCTTCTTTTAACTCGTCACTATGATCGTCTGAGGCTTGAACTTCCGAGTAACCACCCCTTGGCCAGTCCTTAATGTAATACGTAATTTGCGATGCCGGTATTTTAGGATGCATTACCTCCAAGCTCTTTTTGCTTAGCAACACGCTTGTCGCTTCTTCAACGAAAATTGTTTTATTGCTTTGTATAATGAGTGGTTCCCAGTAACTTCCCGGATATATTTGTATGGTAAAAGTGCCTTCAGTTTCCGCGCTTCTAACCGACAATTTGAATCTAAAGTTATCTTTCGACGATGAACTGCCCAAGTGACGATATACTACGTTACCTTGGGATAGATCATGCTGATCAAACTTAGTTGCTTCTATCTTTCCCTTCATTAAAATACCGTACTTTGGCTTTTCTATTACTGTATATATAATATCCTTGTTACCCGCATATACATTAGTCTCGATGCTCAAATCTTTGGTACTTAAAGTGACAGACCGGTTTACCTGCACGATAGACTTGTTCATCAAATTCACGCGAACGTATGGCGAACTCGCATGAATTTCCAAAAAGTCTGTTACCGACAGTGACCCGTCGGTAACGTTGAAGTTAAATTTTCCGCGACTGCTCCCGCTGTGCCTGAACAGAATTCTGCCTGCATCTATATCTTCTTGAGTGAAATCCAAAATAGGTATCGTTGGACTTGATGCAAGCCAAACGTGACC
>JABFQB010000178.1:0-12197 GCA_022817105.1 Pseudanteris insignis
AATTGTGTATTGTTTGCTTATCGTGATTATTACATTTGTAATTTAAAATACATTTTAATGAAAATTTAATACAAAGTAATTGAAATTTCATTACATTCTTATTTAGATTTCGAAGAGCAATGTTTAATTAATATTGCATTATAATATTAAAAAATATTGCTGGAATATTTATTAATATTTTTCTGAAATGTTGCTATAATATTCAAAAAGCGGACATACAATATTACTGCAATGTTACAGTAATATTATAAAATATTTTTTAATATTTTTAAAATATTTGAAAAAATATTGCAGTAATATTACAGTAATATTTTTTAATATTTTGCAATATTGCGCGCTTATAGGGATTTCAGTCCATTTCTAAAGTAAATTTTAACTAAAAACAGGATAGAAAAATGTTTAAATTTTTTTTAACGTCTTAATGGTCTTTTTTATAAGAGGCATTCTGTTCTCTCATTGAAACCCCCATAAAAAATTATTTCAAACTAAAAAAAATATTTCGTTTGAATTTGTTAAGAAAAAACGAATAAAAAAACTAAATCCTGTATTTCTTTTTTTTTTAACTTTTCTTTGCGTGTACTGCAACGAAATTCATTTCGACAAGATTATTTACTTATTGTAACTAAATATTACTCATTTCTCTGAGTGTAGTCTATTAATTACCATAATCCATTTTTTTTAATTATATTGGAAGACATTATAATAATTTTATTTATTTCATTTTCATAAATATAATCAATAATAATACAAGTTCAGTTAATAATAATAATTTAAATTTATAACACTTAAATGTAATAATAATATTTCACATTAATTTATTATAATGTTTATATTCGTCTCCACGTGTTAGTTAACATTTATTTTGTTAATTATTATTATCAATTTTTGTTTAATTATGAACTTTTTAACACGTGTCGACAATTTATACATTTAAATTTGAAATTTCCGCTTTAGGAATGAAGCGATTCTCGAATTCGCGACATTAGTGCCTTCTGCAGTGAATTTTATGCAATATGTAAAATGGCCGCGCTTGTCAAACACAAATTTTATAAGAATTTTGACGTAAAATAATTGATACGCCTTAATTTAATAACAGTTTGTGATTGTTTGCAACGACTGCCAGTGGTACGTTATTGATAACAAATTGAGTCTCTTGGTATAAAATAGTTTAATTAATAGTTATCAGGGCGTGGCACTACTCATATTACTAGTCGGTAGAAATATATCATAATTTAAATATTTAGTTATACTTTTACACATATTTGCTATTCATTAAACGATAAATTGATATATATTTATTTTAATTGTTCGACGTAATTTATAATTAAATTCTGGCTTTAATTTTTATCATCATACTTATCAAAATTAATTTTGTAGGTTATCTTATGCTTCAAATAATAATATATAGCAACAGAATTTTCCCAGTAATATTTTGTTTGAGTAAAATCTTAAAATTTAATGAATTATTATTAATTTTTGTAACATTTTGATATTAAATAAAAAATTATTGAAAATATGATGTAATAACAAAATGATAGATTTATACTTTAGTATGTATAATCATAGTTTTTTAATGTCAAATTTTTTATGACATTAGTTTTACAATTATAATTGTAACTAATTTACTTGATAATTATTTTTATATTTATTTTTCCAGGTTAATTATCATCTTATATGTAAAATATACTAAATCAAACATTCTAAACATGGATCAAACAAATTCAAAGAATGCAAGTTGTGATTCTTTAAATTCAGATAGCAAAAGCAGCTCATTAAATTCAAAAATTGGACAAGAAACGGTAATTGAATATTGAATGTTATATTTTTATTATAAATTAAAGAAACATTACTGAAAATAACTATGTCTTTCATGTATTAATTAAATAAGATTTATCTAAAAATAATAATCTTTAAAGAATTAAAATAATCTTCTCAGGAAAGTTGGGAAAAAGCATCTCATGCTAAAAGTTTTTCTTCAAGCTCAACTTCAACAGATAACAATATTATTTCCGAATTAGAAATAAAAAAAGATAGGCAAGGATTAGTAAATTCGGTAAATGTACTGGAATAAATCAAGTTCAATTTTATGAAATGATCTTATTTGTTAGTGGTTTTGACGTTGGCGAACAGAAGTTTGAAAGAAAGAAAGACTCATAACTTCTGAACTAGGTTGGAAATGATGAGACGTTAGTCGCAGAAACATCAAGAATCTTATAACAACGTTATTAAGTTAGCGATGCAGAAGAGCTCTCAACATTCGTAACAAAAATAGTGTGGTAACACCTAGATGAAACATTTTATCTCAACTTTATAGATTCAGACTGGAGTAAGCGAAGAAACGCGGTGGGTCTCGGTCATCGACAGACAAAGATCGTTTCTTCGGGCGCTTAGGAGGATTGGCTTATTCATTATGAATAATGCATTATACACGTCGGCGCTGCCTTCTTTTGCTCGACCGTCGAAACGGTTCTTGTGACGTCATGGAGTCCCCTGTGTCGGAACAAGGCCAAAGATTCTTACGCACACGCACAGCCGACTATCGGTGAGTAAAATCGAGAGTAGCAAGGCGAGACTGTTTCTTCTTTCAGGCTGAAATGAACCGATACGATACGTTTTCATATTGCATTACGACCATCGTTTTAAGTCCGTTCATTCCACAACACCAAATCAAGTAATTTATCAGCCCAAAATATGCTGCTCATTACGCTGATGTACTGATTGGCTAGAATTGTCGGCATTCGTTGTTTTCCAGCGCGTGAGATTAAAATAACTCGGGACACGTGTTTGTAAAATAGTTTGATTAATCTAATAGGAGAAAAAGAATACTTTGCACAACGTGACGTGAAATAGCTTGAATTATAATTTTATTCAGTGCAACCACGTGTGACTGATTTATTGTTTCTGAGAATGATGTTTTCAAAGAAACATACAATCGGAAGCACTGTAAAATTACGTGATTGAAATCAATAAAAAATAAATTTATATGAATAACTGAGGAAGTAATGACTATTTTACCGATTGAATAGTTAACATACCAATACGCATTATGCAAACTAATCTAGGCGGATTTTTAGTTATATTTTTCTATGGCATTATCTTTACATTTCATCTGATAACTCAAATAATGGTTTTTATCGAATTCGACATCGTATTTTGCAAAAACTTGTTTTTCAAGAGTTACAGGTCCCTACAAATCATAACATGTGCTAGTCATAAATGCACAATTAGATGAAGGGTATTTACTTAAATGAGAAAATCTGGTTGTTGAAGGATAATATTTTCTTTGTTTGACCTCGTTCATTTAATCACAATAGATTTATTTCCAGTATTTCAGCATTTTTATACCTGCTTACGTCTTTATAATATAGTGATTTATTTTCTTACAAAATTTTCTCACTCATTTTAAAAATTTATGAACATGCAGTTATGAAAAAGTAATCATGATTGACTATTGGTTTAGTTACATTTTACATACATTTTATCAAGTAAATTCATTGATTTTTAAGATTAATTGTGATATTTATTTAATTATCAATTATTTGAATATTATCCGTAAAAATGAAAATAGTAAATTGATATTCTAATCAATTGTTCTTATCAAAATAGTAACCAATTTTTATATGATTCTCTAATTATTCTTAATAAATTTAATTACTAATTATAATGATAACTTTATTAAAAAGAATATTTTTAAAATTTTTTCACAACCATATTGTAATATAATCAATTTCTGTTAATAAGTAAATTTCTATCTATTTATGATTATAAATAAACAAAATATAGACATGCAATTATATTATGTAATTATACTAATTTAGCTTTGTATATAATAATGAGTGCTTTAAAAATAAGTATATGCTTTCCTAATATATAATTAAACAGAATCTAAATTTATATTACTATTTAATCAACATTTCTATAAAAATGCTTTATATAACTCAGTATAACTTAAAATCCATAAATATTTATCCAACATCAAGCAAATATGTGTAATAATATGTTTTATGCTGTAAAACTTACAGTCAAAATAATCTTCCAATAAATCTCAACCGAATGTGAAATTTTAGTAAACAATGCAAACAACCCTACCCACAAATGTTTAGGCAACCTATTTGAAATCAACCTATAAATACCCCATGTCATTGAACCACTATCATAAAACCTCTCTCCCATTCTTGATGCGCATAATGCCTCCAGCATCCACAAATTCAATGTGCCTAGCCTTACAAAACATTATTAAGCAGCTATTGACTTTCTGAATATCACATTTATAAGGACATAAAGTTTAAAATAACACAGACTGATAATTCCACTATTTAAAGTTTCAAGGGCGAGGGAGTTTCAACACGAGAGAACGCTCCTTATTCTTAGTGCTTGAGCCAACTTTGAGGTTATGTTAGCAACGCCAGACACGAGACGCACTACACGCACGAGTTGATACACTATGGCTTTTGAGTTTGGCTGTAGCTTAGAAAAGAATAACAATATGAATAGTCGCTTGAAAAAGTGACAACATTTATCTACAAACACATGAATTCGAGATGAACTAACCACAATATCGATCGGCGCGTCGTCTTGCAAAAACAGACTTTGGCGCCAAATAGATTTGGAAACTTTGATTTATATGAAATGATAATGCTTGAATACCAAGCTGCCTTGATCCAAGTTTAGTATATTTAATCTTGACTGTGATGTCTGTATGTTAAAAGTTGGACTCATTTGTTAAGTTGGTAAGGTATCCAAGATAACTTACAGGGTAATACATTCCTTGCGGAGGAAGGAAAAGTGCCCCAGAGCCCCACAGTGTGAGGCCGTTTTGCTCCACTGTTGCGCAAAAAAAAGAACCTGCACAGTCCGTTGATTAAGGATAAAACGCCCACTGGGCCGCTTTATCCTATGGTTTAGGCGTTAATGATTATTCTGACGGTGGTAAGTCCCTTTGTGGTGGCACAAAGCTGTTAATCACATAAAAAAAGTACGCAAACCGGCGTGTAACTGCGAACCACGAGTAACGAATCACGAACTTGCGACGCACGATAGCACGCACGCAATCACGCACCACTATTCCTTTTACGATACAAATCTATGCCAATTCCGAGTAGTTTGATTGTCACGGTGTTCTAAAGAATACCGTCAGCGAGATTCTTTGTACAGTTTTTGTATGCGGCTTACGCGAATACGCGTAATTTTCGTAGATGCTTGTCACCGTGCGTGGTCCCTTTGCGACTGATTGCGTGCGCCTACTTAATGCCTGCAGCCTGAGTTCAGTTCACTTCAGTAACTCGTGGGAAGTTCGTTTGGTGGCGTATCTGAATGTATGCTAGACTTCGACCAACGCGACATCTAGGCATGCACAATAACAGAATAATGATCGCAGCAATATAGCTCTGGTTTATCAGAGGATGATAACTGAAAATACATGAGTAATTAGTTTTACAATTTTTAATGCTAACATACTTTTCATTATAAATTTTTGTAACTTTAAATGTTAAGATATTTCAAATTTAAATAAATAATAAATTTTACGCTGTATTTATGATATCTTATTGATTCAACGCACTAAACCAAATAATTTGTAATTGATTAAAAACACTAATGAAGATTGAGTTTATGATCACAGTTAGCAGATTAACCATTAACATATTTATATTTGTGTCAATATTGCTGGCATTATTTGATTCTCATGTGCAATTTTTTTTAAACATTGTATTAAATAAGCTAAATATTACTAATATTTTAATAATTATTAACTGCAAAAATTATTTATTTGTAAATAACATTTTTTTGTGTTTTTTAGTGAATCTACTTATTAAAAATTCAAAATAAATTAAATTGTAACTAAAAGACTATAAACGTATTATATTTTTATAGCTCATATTCAAATGAACTATGATTGTATGTTATGTTTTTATACAATATAAACTAAAACTGAGAAAACTGTGGTTTAATAATAAAATGGTACATTTTTTACTAAAAATGTAATTTTTAATTATTTCCAGATGATTGTAACTATCAAAAAATATATAGTTTATAGTAGTTTTTTGCATTGACTATTTTGAATAGTTTTCACATTTTTTGAATTTAGAATAAATTTATTGTCCAAAAATTGTAATATATTCAAAGGAATATGAATCCCCACTTCATAATTGTATGAGACAAAATGATCACTAATATATTTACAGAATCACTAATACATTTACAAAATATACATTAATACATTTTTTCACAACTCAGAGATAGATGATACTAGTCGTAAGTATTATTTGAGACATACATTACAAAAGAATAATGGAAACAGTTAATACATAGCTACAGATAAAATTTGAATGCAGATATTACTAGTTTAAAATTAAAATTTTTTAAATGTAATTACAATATGATATTAATAGAGAAAGTACTAAAATTCATGAAAACAAGAATTTTTATCATTTGAATGGCACTGATGTAGTTTTATTTTTAAATAGCAAGTATATGTATAATTTTAGTATATAATGTGTACAGTTGAACAAAAAAAATTGTTAAATAATTATTCACTCCTGAAATGCATCTTCTAGAAAGACACAACTTGGGAATTATTTTAAAAACAGTAAAATTCAAAACTTATATTGAATAAATTCTTTTACATAGTATTTTTTGATAATGGTTTATTTTCAGTTTTTTCATTCCTTAATACTATTATAAATTTGCGTTTTGTTAAATTTACTATTTAAAAATGAAAATTTTTAATATGTTATAATCCAAAAATTCAGAAATCATGTTCTTATAATAACCCTTACTTACAAACAAATTTACAACTTGATAAAAAAAACATCATTATCCATCATTTGAAATATCTTCCTTAAATATTCAAACTTATTGACACAGTAGTATATGAAACGTTAAAATCTAAATTGAGAAAGGTATATTGTGCTTGCTTACAGTATGAAAGTACTGAGGACAACATCTGGAAAACACATGCGCTCAAAAAACTTTTACTTGGATAAAAAAAACCTGAACATAATTCCAAGATCTCATTATTAATGCACATTTCCACATTAAAACTGTAACTCTCAGTATAAAATATGATATAAATTATCAATATTTGTTAATTTTATATAAGCTTATGTATTTAATATAATAGTTTATAATATTAAAAAAAAAGATATTTATTATAATTACAAAGCGAAAACCCTGCAATAAAAAATTTATCAATGAAGTATAAACTTATATTGAAAGTCGATATGAATATTGTTTGTTAATATATAATAATCATATATAATTATTTCAAAGAAAATATATACGAAATAGAAGAAAATCCAAATTATGAATTATTCAAAAATGGATACTTACGAAATGTTCACGGGATGATTCAATCTATGAATTTTATTTCTAGTGTAAAAATATTTGTAATATAAAAATATTTAACAAAATTTGAATAGCTGAAATGCGATCTTTAATAAATATGTAATAATATTCATGATCTTTCTTCTGACTCGTCAATGACCTCTAACAGTTACTTTTTACATTTTTTTATAGATACAAAAAATGTTTATTAGTATTGCCAACTCTGCGTTACATTTTGCATAGAGTTTTAAGCATATCTTGTCTGAAAACAACTACTAGATGGCGTAAATAGGATAGGTAATAAGAACTTAGATATTTATATATATATATTATGCCTGTACATATGTTGTATGAAAAGCCAATAAATAAAACTTGCATTCATTCATTCATTCAACTTAGATATATTGTTCAAAAAATATTAAAGCATTTATTTTTAAAGACGATAATTCTTAAAATATTCAATAATAAAATAATTGAATTTTGAAAAGTATATGATATGTATTTTAATTTAATTTTCTTATTAAAATTGAAAGATATTTATTTATGAAAAAATGGATAAAATTGCATACGTAACTGAATAAATTAATTTTATTTTATAAATATGCAATAAAAAAATTTAGGTATCACGATTTTATTTAAAAAAAATAACGATATTTTTAATTTTTTTATAAAGTTAATGTTTCAGATCATCATTTCGAAAGTGAAATAACAAAATTCGATTACTTTAGCGACATACCCATATTTCTGCATTCAAACGCTCCCATTCGCAATTCAGACATACGTTCATGGAATATTTTATTTTTATTGGATTTTTAAACATATTTTGAAATTTCTTATTAAAAATCATTTGAAAAGATAACGGGATTTCTGTTAAGTTTAAAGGATTCAAATGATATGACCGCCGATTTTAAATGAGAACATACTACGCTATCTGTAGTTTCTTTTTGTAACAAAGTTACAACGTGGAAGCGGAGGAAGCTTTGAGCGCTATGCAAAACTCGCACCACCCCAACTCGTTTGACTTGCAGCGCAGTCGGTAAAATAGACATTTTAATACAAACATATTGTCTCATATTTGAGATATTTTTCGTTGACAAAGCAACGAAAACTGATTTGAAGGGAAGTAAATCTGTGAACTTTCTAATTATAGTCATCTTTTATATTGCTGTAAAATTTATTTCATACGCTTGAAGAAATTTTGAAAAATTATGATTTATAATTTATTAATATTTTATAGACATTCTGCGTAAAGATTGAATTATTAAAATGATGTCAATTTTACTACTAAGGCTTAATATTAAGTGCATAAACATTAGTGTGGAATCAGTGATTAGAGTCCACTCTCAATCAAATACGACATAAATTAAATTCAATTTTTGATATATTTCTTATTGATAGTTATTATTTGGTTAAATCTTTTCCATTTATGGATTGTTTGAATGTGAGTTGCAAAATTTAAGGGCACCATAGACTTGTTTGATTAACAGATTCAGGATTCTTTAGTGATTTTGTCCTGGATAATTATCACACTAATATACTATAAATAATAATTTTAATAATTTTCGAGTTTGATATATTGATTTTTTCGGATATATAACGTCGGCAACACTGTCTCATGCTCTGTCAGAACCAAGTTTGTATACTGCTTGTTTTTTTGTGTTACATTGAAAATGTTCTACATGAGTCATAAAAATTACTTACCTTAAAAAATAAGCAATATATTTTATAATAATTTAACTTAAAATATTTTCATATGGTTTATCAAAATAAAATCTCATATCTGTTCAAACTATAACTATTTTTAAATGCAAACATTTATCTTTCACAATAAAAAAAATCTATAAATGTTTTTCTGATATATATATATATTGAATTGCAGAGCTTTCTAAAATATTGCAATTATTCGGTCATGAAATTTCAGTACGCTGTAGAATATTTTTATAATGCTTTGTGAAACTTGTACAACATAAGTGAAACAAAAGAATCGATACCCCAAAGCAGTTTTAAGAAAATAATACAATATAGTAGTAATATTTTATATCATATTTGGGATTTCAACATTTTTTGATACTCACGTTATATAATATTTGATGTGGCGTTTTCACAAAATTGATTATGTCCTGCAACAGAATAAATATGCGTCATTAATATATTATATTTGTTCATTATGTTAGAAAAAATTTACAAATTAATATTTAAAGTTTCTTGAATATACCAAGAAAATTGTTTGACAATGGTATGTTGACAAATGGTGAAAGGTTGACAAAAAAAGGAGAATTTTGATGCAACTTTCGTTCCACAAAAAGCTACTAGTATTAAGTATTTGAAGCGTTCATAATCACAAATTAAGAATCATTTTACAACAATTTTAAAGCTTTAATTGAATACGTTTAGAACATTTCAAATTTCTTAAATTCTGAAATATAATATTCCATGAATATTTCTTGATAATCATTCTCTTTGAATAAAACTCTTTCTAAACCACCTAAAAAATCAGGCTTGACAAATTATTGTGAATTTGAAAATTATTTTTTCAGGAGTATTGATATTCGATTGTAGGAAATAATCAGATCAAATAAAAAGAAGAAAAAGAAAAAAAAAGTTTGTAAGAATGTTATTTGGAAGTTTTCCAGATTTTGAAAAGAAGTCAGATCAAAGTGAACAAGTAACTAAGAAGCTGCATTAGTTCCAACGTATATACCAAGAAGTTTTGAAATACCACACTTTACTCGACTTGAATTGAAAAATCTAATTCATGTAGTGAAGCTATGTGAATATCCTAGTTCTTATAAATTTAAGATGAGTTAAGGGTAGTCATAATTTGAACCACAATTATAGTATTTCTTGTATAACTCATGCATTATGTCTTGAGAACAACAAGAAATAAAACAATTTAATATGCACTTAAATTGTTTTAAAGGCTAAGAAAATATGTGAAGTGTTGTTTTAGGGTGTGATAAAAAAAACATTAAATATCTATCTTTACATAAAACGAATTAATCAAAATATTTTCAATTTTTAAATTTATAATGTTTATTCAACCTAAAAAGCATTTCCAAATTTCCATACAAAAAAAGATATTTTGTTGAAATTCTATTAATTTTAGTCTATTTCTATGTCACAATAGGTAAAATATGTCTGGTATTTTGACACCTAACGTATTATATTAAATATAACAAGTTAACAACAAAAGTCTTACGTTGATCACTATTCTCAGTGCGCAATCAATATTTTAAAACTGAACAAAATTATTAAATTTAATTTCCACAACATATAAGTTAAGTAATATTCCTAAACAATAAACTGAAACATTATCTTGATTTACCGTAAAATTTAATTCTACATGCTTCAATTGTTAAAATCTCGAAAATGCGTAAAGCAGATAAATAAGATGCCATTGTTGACAAAAAAATCAGTTTTTTTATTGTAATTCTGTATTCAATTGATCGTTTCACCATAATTGAATGAGTTTAGCTGCAAATTAATATTTTGTAATTGAATGTTTTTTTACTAAGATACAGTCATAGTTTATTACACAACTGCTCGTACATATGTTTATTTTGTCTTGATTCACATCTTATGAAATTAGACTCTTACGTTCCGTTTCATGATACGGATAATCTATTATGCATGATAGTAGTCTGGAATAATTTAAATCTACTTGGTATAAAATGTACTTTTACAATACTGAGAAACTTACAAAATTCGATGATTAATTGCATAAATCGTCCTGAAATTAAACAGAAAAACAAATAACTTTGCGACGATTGTTGAATTGAAATATATTTTTTTTATTAAGTTAAATCTTTCTCGGGTGATTAAATTGTACTCCGTTGTAATAGAATTCGTGAACTTTTTTATCACGATGCTTTACTAACCGAGTGAAAAAAGTAGACGGTTTTAATTACGGAAAGAGAATTACGCGTAGAAAATATTTTGTTTATTCTGTCGAATTACCAAATACTTGATCAATTGTAAGTTTTTAAGGTTTTGTTACAATTTGCTTAATTTTGTCAATGCATGTATGATGATTTTTAAATCGTCTTATTGTAATTGATTTAAAATAATTACACAGGCAGCAGACGGTCATAAACTGTTTTTCAAACAGTTTCATTCAATTTAATAAAGAAAACCATGCACAAAATATAATTGATTAAATAAAAACCAATTATAAAATAACCGACAAGGATGAAAATATTATTTTTAGTGATGTAAAAAAAATATTTTTTAAAAATATTGTTAAAATATACCAAAACTTAATTACTATCTAATATTTATTATAAATTTCATGTGGAGGTTTTTATATATTTTATATGAATATGTAAAACAAGAAAATTTTATGTATCATAAAATATATATTGTGATTATATTTTCATCCGTGGGTGAAGCGATTAGTATGCAAACAGTATGAAAATAAATTAAATGTATTTATGTTATTGATGCTTATAGTTTCTTACCATTAACTTCGTTTCTTGATATAATTACGAATATAAATCACCTTATCCTTCTTGATGACCTGCGGATTAAAAATTGTTGATTAAATTAAAAATTTAATAAACCTATCAACATATCAATTAAATGAATTTGTTCATTCAAGTTCACGCAAGAAAAATTACAAAAAATTTTCTGGATAGACACTTATACATTTGTCATGAATCATGATGGATTACTCATCTATCCCATACTTATAATAATAGACAATTTGCCTATGCAGTATATTCTCTTTCATCGTTCATTATTGTTTCATTGAGTAATATGGTTAGAGGTTGAGCGCGCCACACGTATTGCATCAGATCAAGCCAAACTTGATTTTGGGAAATCGATAAATGGAAATTCGAATGCATTTCAAACATTGACTAAACATTGCGTATTAT
>JABFQB010000179.1:0-12196 GCA_022817105.1 Pseudanteris insignis
GTACATTTTGAAATAAATGAATCAAAATAACTTTTGATAAAAAAATCTTATGAGTTTTTTAATTAATATAATAAAAGTTACCAATAAAAAAAACTGTTTTGTGCAGAGTAAACTAAATTAAGATTAAATTTTGAATTGAGAAATTATTGTCTCAATCTTTTTTATATTTTTTAACGTTCAATAGGAATTAATAAAGATACAAAATAATGTAACCCCTAACGATATTGTTGCACTTGTCAAGCCCAACATCACGCAATACTTCCTCAAAATATATTTTTTTTCTTCAAAATTATCACTTGAAAAGAATCAAAAGAATTGAATTTTTGAATGCACTAACTATAAATTTTGTTAACACTTACTTTGTGTTATAAAATTCAATACGCACGGCTACACCAACGAATAAATTTGGTTCTCCAACAAAATTGAACTTGATATTTATTTCATTCCGACGACCATGTTTTTATTGCATACTTTACGGTATTTTAATGTTACGACAACAATAATACTAAAACAGCCAACGAATTTTATAATGTCAAGTTTAATTAAGTTATGGTTTTTAAAAATTGTTTTTAATTTAATTAAATTTTCTTGTAAAGTGTACCGCATTTTATGTCTCTCTCTCTCTCTTATAATTTTTATTTTAATTCTTTCTCATTATAATAACAATGTTCTTCAAAAAAAATTGTTATTAAACTACTCGTGATTCACAAGATCACAAATACTTTATAATGTAGATTAAAATGTATATTATATATATTATAGTATATATAATTGCGTTAGTTTTTACAACAGCTGAATTTACATGGATTAATTTTAAAAAAAATCATTATTTCAAAATACGTTTCTTATAGTTTGTTGTAAATTACGTACAATTGATATTAGACATATTTTAAAGTTGAGGAATATAAATTAATTCCTGTAAGTGTATTTACTAATGCAAAATATTGTCAACAGTTGTACCGCATGTACGACTTCATTGTTGTCGGGGGAGGAAGTACTGGTGCAGTGGTGGCTTCAAGGTTATCAGAAATTTCGAACTGGACAATTTTATTAATAGAAGCTGGAGGAGATGAGAACGAAATTTCGGATGTTCCGGCTCTGGCCAGTTACATGCAACTATCAGATATGGATTGGAAATACCAAACTTCACCCTCGTCGACCTCGGCATACTGTTTGGCTATGGTCGGTGATAAGTGTAATTGGCCACGAGGAAAAGTGCTTGGCGGAAGTAGCGTACTTAACGCTATGATATACGTACGTGGAAACAGGTAAAACGTAAATTATGGTTATCGATTCTATAATTTTAAACTATAAAATATGCCCTTAGTTACGAGTACTCGCACATTATCCTTTAGTCTGTCAAATGCGAAAAAAGCGTAATAGACGTAAATTATATCAATAAATAACATGTCGATCAAGTTTTTGAACAGTCGGGTTTATTCATCATTATCTAAATTGATAGATTCGAACGTGTAGTTAGATCTCTACATTAGTAGACTTATTATTAAGCGTATACTGGACACATTTAGAAAGTATATTAGATCACAAATTTAGCTTCATTGATTTTAAATGATACTTCAGATGATTTTACAATAACGTATAGATTAAATTTTTTACATATATTTTTTTGTCCTTATAAAATATAAATAATTATATAATTACGATCCGAAAATAAGTAGTATTAAAAGAGAAACTTTAAACCTGAAAAAAATGCTTCCTTTAATGTGTTACCAAAACTAGAAAAAAAATGTGAAATACATTATTAATTTTCCCCTTTGAATTAATATATTTACGCAACATGAATTTCATTTAATGCAGTAGCAGATGAACTGTTTCATTCAAATAAATATTATAATCAAAAAAACGTACAAAAACGTTATAAATAGACTATAAAAACTCGAAAATGAAAATTCCATCGGCTGCACTAAAATTATTTTTACGCCGATGACAAAATTTGGTTATAGAATATGATAATAAACTTGACAATACTCGTTTCGTTCCTGTGACAATTTTTTATTACACCGAGACAAAAATTTAGTTACTGTAATAAAATAAACTTTATATTTATTTCGATTTGACAGCGATGTTTTTATTGCATAATGTACGATATTTTTGTTATGACAACTAAAATTTTAATACAGCTAACAAAATTTATATTTTTTATATATTATAATAATAAAAATTTTTATTTCTATTAACTCAACATTTTAATTACGGTAACTAAATTTTTCCGTTATGATAATTATAATTTTAGTAATTTTAATTTTAGTCGTAACATAATAACATTGTTGCCAGAACAAAAAATATATATTCAGGTTTTCTCACTGGAACCAAATTTTTTCTCTTGGAGTACCAACTTCATAAGTATTTACTTGCCTTAGTGACATTTTTTCTCATATACGACGTTTTGAAAACCAGATAAATAGACATTATTTTCATGCATGTATTGCGTTAAACGCTCGAAGGAAAACGTTAAAGCAAACGTCAAATAATATTTATATTAAATATGACAGAAAAGCAGTAAAAAAATACCAAAATTTATGTTTAACGTTGTTTTGTACTATTCAAAAGTATTTTGCAACTGTTGTTACATTTTATTGTCACTTAAGTGCTAATATGAAATGAAATTTATTCGTAGGTCTGTAGCACGACTTCTTTGACAAACTAGGGTTATCATTCATTTTTGCTTTAAGTTTATTAAATGTAGCCTTACCGAAAAGAAATGGTGATTGAAAAATTGCAACATTCATCACTAATGCTACAACAGCAATGTCACTTGTACACTCAGAACAAAGTGCAAGTAAAAAACGCTATCAATATTTGTATTTTGGAGTTATAACGTAAAATTAACGTAAAATTAAATTTGTGTCATTTTTCGATTGAAAAATTTTAATCAACATAAGTAAAATCACAAGAAAAAAAAGACGAAATTTCTTCATTTATATTATCTCCTAGTAAAATTTTTAAATTTTGTAAATGAATAACTGTCATATTTGCTTTATAAATCCAAAATACGAATATTGTTAGTAATTTTTACTCATACTTTTCTCTCACACGATCAAGTTCTCTCACAAGTTCAAATTCCACTTCGGAATGTTGTAACAAACTTTGCTGATGATGAAACAACACCTCAACGAAAGCAATGTATAACCTATAAACTTAACTCATATAATTGAATAACGCGTTTCAATGGTTAGCATATGTTTCATAACATTAAATTTGTAGTTGGTAAAATATAATAAACATTTATCATTGAAAAAAAATCAGTAATCAGCGATTTGGAAATCGAATACAAATTCGACATTCGTAATACGTGTTAACATCATTCTATATGTTAGAATGAATTTTCCAAATGTTGTTTCAACATCAGCAACCTTTAGATTTAACATAAACGCGATTACATTCTGCCAGATGTTGTTTTAAGCTCAACATTTTTTCCCGTGTAGCACTCCAATGATATCCAAAAGTAGTAGTTCTTACACTAGTACTGCATTTTTAACAATTTGTACTTTAATGTTCAGAGGAATCATCATTTTAGACACATTTACCAAAAATAGAAAATATTTGTCTTTTGCTAATATAAGTTTAGATGGAATAATCTTAACGTCAAACAATTTTTCTTAAAATTTTACACTGAGAAAAAAAACTAGTAACGGTTACCGTGTAAACTTTAATGATTCAATTTTATTTCCCGTTACTAATACTTCTTTTAATGGTTACTTAAAATAATGTATATGTATATTTGTAACAATTAATAATATTTGACTTAATTAATAAAAAATAACTTTTGCAATGGTTTTCTAATACTGCTCAATGTAATTTGTTTGAATATACATTTTGAATCATTGAGTGAAACAATTATTTTGGGAAACCATCGTTATACATTCAATTGAATTAATAACCATGCTTTAAAAAAAAGAAATTTAAATACTTTTTTATAAATACTATCATAATGTAAACAACATTGAGTCAAGTAAATTAGACAACAATAAAATGCTAATGAAAAACGAATTATAGAATCTCTTATTAATCATTACAACATTTCAGAGTACACTGAAACAAAAGTTCTTGTTATATTATCAATACGGAATTTCCATGAAAATAAATAAATTTAGATTGTACAATAAATGGCATAAAGATTTGTTGCAAAATACATTTTTTCAAATTATAATATTGATTTAATTTTGCAATAGATATTCAAATTTATAAATTACATTGAATCTAATACAACTTCCGTTTCAGTAGAAAAAATGAAAATTTCAAAACATCATAATTAAATTGAAATTAAAATTTTCAAAATTTCAAAACGTTCAGTTAACTATATTGTCTCTGTAGCAATAGTTTCGTTCTAATATCTTAAAGTCTTTAAAAAATATAATTTTTTGCAGACTTGATTACGACAACTGGGCCAGAATGGGAAATCGAGGTTGGAGCTATGACGACGTATTGCCATACTTCATTAAATCTGAGGATAATCGAAATCCTTATTTAGCCCGTAGTCCTTACCATGGTACCGGTGGTTATTTGACGGTTCAAGAACCACCCTGGCGAACACCTTTATCATTAGCGTTTATTCAAGCTGGAGCCGAATTAGGCTACGAAAATCGTGACATCAACGGTGCCAACCAAACTGGCTTCATGCTAACTCAGGGAACAATTAGACGTGGTAGTCGATGTTCCACCGCAAAAGCTTTTTTACGTCCTATAAGAAACCGTCAAAATTTGCACGGGGCCAAGAACGCTCAAGTTATTAAGGTACACTTCAACAGTGACAAAAGAGCAATCGGATTGGATATCATAAGGGGTGGAATTAAACAGACTATTTATGTTAGAAGAGAAATTATATTATCAGCCGGTGCAATAGGATCTCCGCATATATTAATGCTGTCTGGGGTTGGACCTGCAGAACATCTCAATGAGTTCGGTATACCAGTGATTTCAAATCTAAGAGTTGGGGACCACTTACAAGACCACGTAGGACTAGGTGGATTAACATTCATTATAAATGATCGAATTACTTTTAAGAAAGATCGCTACCAAAATTTACCAACAATGATGGAGTACATCGCGCATGAAAGAGGCCCAATGACAACCCCCGGGGTTGAAGGCTTGGCTTTCGTCAACTCCAAATACGCTGACCGATCTGGTAATTACCCAGACATTCAGTTCCATTTTGCACCAAGTTCTATAAATTCAGATGGAGGTGATCAAATTAGAAAAATTTTAGGTCTAAAAGATGTTGTATATAACACTATGTATAAACCACTCCTTAATTCTGAAACCTGGACAATTCTGCCTCTCCTGCTGAGACCAAAAAGTTCCGGCTGGATTAGATTAAGGAGCAAAAATCCTATGGTGTATCCAGACATCAATCCTAATTACTTTACGCATAAAGAAGACATGGATGTACTAATAGAAGGCATAAGAATAGCCATGGCAGTTTCCAACACTTCGGCATTCCAGAGGTTTGGTTCCAGACCGTTGACCATTCGCATGCCTGGGTGCTATCGTTTTCCTTTTGATACTTACGAGTACTGGGAGTGCGCCATCAGGCATTTTACGTTTACAATCTATCATCCAACTGGCACCTGCAAAATGGGCCCCAAATCAGACCCAACGGCGGTCGTAGATGATAGATTGCGTGTCTACGGAGTTAAAGGGTTAAGGGTCGCGGACGCGTCAATAATGCCCGAGATTGTGAGTTGCAATCCGCACGCCCCCGTTATTATGATTGGAGAGAAGGTTAGCGACATGATCAAAGAGGATTGGCGCGTCAAGTACCGACTAGTCAGGCGGTGAAATGTTCTCGTGTCACGCGAACCTGTTTTTACGTTGTAAAAACTTGACGCTACGAGTAAAACCGAAAGTTGTAAATAACAGGCAGTTTCAATGACTATACGTGATGAAGTATTTTTCCGCGGCAACTTTTTCCATCGTTAAGTTTTCCATGATATCCTACCAACGTTGATACAAAAACTTATCATAGATTGAATTTTTCGTACAAATGTTTTATAAAATATATCGTTATTAAAATATGTAAATTTTTGTATGTATCATTACCAATAATTTATTTAAGACATCAGAATATGAATTGTAAAGCTGTATATATAAAAAGTAAAAACTAAATTTTATCTATTTTTTAATGTACAACTTTGTAGTGTTTGATTGTCGAATCATATATAAATTAAGGAATATGCATTTACCCTGAGAGAAATATTTTTGTAACATATTAAAATTGCATAGTTTGCTAGTTCATACAATTATATTAATCTAACAACATATTGTAAAATAATTTTTGTATGTATTATTATTATTTTGCAAAATTATATAATTTTTCGTAATTTTAACATAATAATAATCGTTGATATCAGTTAAGCATGTTACTACGATTTAAATTACGATAATTTCATCTTAAGATTTACTTTCTTGAAGTACAATCTACTCATGGTGACCAGAATATATTTAACTTAAATAAACTATTTTCACAGTGAGGGAAGTTAAAAGCCATTTAGAATAAATAAACAAATTGATTTTAAAAAAATAAATAATCTATAATTGAATACAGACATTTCAATCGAAATCTACTTGAAGTTAAAGGTCATACAAAATAATATGTACATAATTTGTACGAATTAAATAAACTTTTATAAATGATAGTTTATGTCTGAGGAAAACCCATAATTGCATAAATTAGATACATAAAAATCTTTATGTTTTAGTAATACCGTGGTTCGATTAATAAATAATTATAATCATTGGCTAATCATCTGATTTTTTTCAATTTTTTTTTTTCAAATTTGAAATTGAACATGTAATTGGAAATTTCTAGTGTAAATACTATCATTTGTTACTTTACATTGTAATAACTGATGCAGTAATAATTATTCATAATTAGCTGTGCGAATGAGCACAGTGTTTAGTTACTCAATGGAAATATCGATTAAAACATCTACGATTTTTTATTCCTTTTCTCAGTCACGAACGGCTCTTTGATTTTAATTAACTACCTTGAGCACATCGATAGATTGTTGTTAGGTCGACCATGCGATCAAAAAAGATTAACTAGTTTGATGCGTTCGCGTTTGAACGCAGCCACGTGTTCTGCGTAACTTATTTATTTGAACGATTTCTACACGGCTCCGAGCGATGATTTACAGTTATCCGTATAAACGTTGATATTTTCTGTATAGTCAGTAAGAACTTCTTGAAAATTAAGTTAATTATAAAGGATAATTTTGTACGATTATTGTTAATTTATTAAAATAAAAAAATAGCAATATTTCTAAAGTCATCATCATTATCAAGACGTGGCGGATTAAAAAAAAAATTCGATTGGCTGGCAATTAGGTTTGAGTTATTATTTACACGAGCGTTGCTCAACCAAAGATGACTGATCTATTCTAGACAAATGCTGTTTAACTAGACATGACTTTTATGATTAACGAGAAATTAAGTGTGAATCAAAGTGGTTATTTGATAGTCATAAAATCATTAATAACCATTGCGGAAGAGTTACACATAAAGCTGATTTCGTAAGCGCAGAAGAAAGTGTGTTTTGGATTGTTGCTAAATTAGTTAACAGTAATAGATGAAAGTGTGAGTGCTACATTAGAATACCAACGGATTCATTCCAATTGTCTATTTTTTCTATTAACCCGTGGAGTATTGTATGCAGAAATCACATGTGTTTGCTGGTTAAACAATCGTAAGATCCTTGACAATTCACGGGTCAATGAACTTGCCGATTGCTATTGAAGAATAATAGTAAAACGTACGCAAATGTTCAATACATTTTTGTAATTGATCAATTCAATAAAATTTATCTATTTTTATAGCATTTTCTTTTGTTTAAACACCTTTCTCATTCTTTACCTTCAATATTATTCCTTAAGCAAACAAATTTAATCATTAAAAGAATCATTTTATAATTTTCAAACATAACAATGTGTTGAATTTGAACTATGAACCATTTATCTATTTTTTTAAATAATTTAAATGAATAATTTTAAAATATTGCTTCTAACATAAATAGAATTGATACAAAATAAATTTTTTTTTGCAGAAAAAAATTAAAAACATTTGAAATATATAAGATTAAGGGCAAAATATTTGTGATAATTTCTCACTTAAAAATGCATATTTGAAATAACTATAATAGAAAAAATATGTTACACTTATTGTGATTTTTCAATCAATTATTGGATTCATTTCATTGCTATAGTATGCTCAATTTACATGATCAATTGAGAAAGAAAACTTGTTAAATTTACCAAAATATTACAATAAATGACAAACTCTTGTACAAGCTATTTTCGTATTGACTGTATTAACAAAGTATTCGCTGCTGGCAAAATTATTTATCACAATTTTTTGGTACAAATAATAACTCATTATTGACAATTTTACTTGAAAATTGAAGAAAATACGGTAAAAAAAAATTTTTAGATTACGCAAATATATTTTCACTGTAAACTAATTTAAAAAAAAACGTTAAAAAAAATAGTTTTGTTGATTCGACAAAACAATTCTCTGCGTGTAAAATGCGAAAAAGCTTTTATGAAATTTATTTTAGTATTGACTACATAAAGGAGTTAAGTTAGTTTTTTATGACTATAAAACAATCGGGTTAATTTACATTTATTTATGCGATCGCCTTCTGGATATTCTATTTTTCAACTGTTCGATCGAACAATATCGCACTTGTTTCGCGTTTCTAACGATTATTATTGCATTTGCTTTAAAGATTTCACATTGATCGTCTCGCTGCTGAACAGGCGAATACATTTCGTATATAGCAATTTCTTCGGGCGATATTTGTAGCTTGAAAGAGAGTTAATACCAAAGCAAAGTAAATGAGTTATTACGAGCATCAGGTATACCAATGTGTAGACATACACTGCCTTCTGCAAGTTCATAAATCGTAACATGGAATTAACCATTAACGATGTCTTTTAACCTTCGTGACCTCGAATTTGTAAAGAACAGGCGTTCGCTTGTATCCGAACTGAAAAAATTATTATTAACTACTAATTAAAAATAGCAAAGATTGAAAAAAAGGAAAAAAATTCGTATCGTTCGTATGCAGCACACTGAGAGAAAAATTAGTCAAATATACACCAACTAAATTATGTATTTGATTTAAATATAATATATATTAATTTTGATGGAATGAAACTTATAATATAATAAATGAAAAATGAAAATGAATACGAGTTTTTCTTCGTTTTAAATACATTATTTGGTAGGTGCATATTTGGTAGCATATTTATTTAAAATAAACAAATTTTTCTTTGAGTGTAGAATTCGGAGACTCGCTGATATATATCTACGTCGTAATAATTAATTAAACTCTTAATTAAAACCCAACTAACTGTTTGTTCCGCAGGAAATTATTTTTTTTGTTGGCTCACAATCCTCATTGTCTGGTTTTTAGCAAATATCCGCTAATTGCGATGGAAAGTTGGTCGATCGTGCGATAAAACCAAAAAGTTATTCAAAGTTTGTTTGACGGAAAAAAACGAAAAAAAAAGATGTTAGAAGAAGATGAGTGGCATCTAGTTGGGATTACGCAATGCCGTTTACTCTAAATATAGGCGAGTAACAGTGGGCATTAGCATATGACGGAAAAGAAAAATCGGGTGATGGGAGGGGAAGGTGGGTACGGTTTACGCTGATGCGGGAAAGACAGCTAGTGATATGCTAAATTAATTAATTGGCATCTTCGCTGTCGTAAGGAGATCGCACATAAGTGGCTCGGTACGTAACGACGTAATTACATATGCGAACCGTGCGCTGTTACAATTTCAATGACGCGTAGGTATAAATAGAGAAAGGTTTTGCTACTGTGACGAATGTTGTTCCCTCCTGAAATTTCTTCACTTTCATTTCTTTCTCTCTCTTAGCCATTCATTATATTAGATAAACCGATACAAAACTCACCTATCTCGCACGACTTTGGAATAATCAATCATTCCTTCGTTACGCAACGGTTTATTAATCGGTATGAGCGCGGGCTACCGACACACCTTACCGAACTTGGGCTTCATTAATGACTATTGTGTAGCCCCTACGCATCCTCTGTCAGCGAACTCGAAGATTTAAAATCACGTACAAAGCTTTCCGCGATCTAGGCTTGCTACGGTTTTGGTTGTTTGAAATAAAACAAACTCGTTATTTCAAAGTAGCTCTCATCGCAGCATTTCTTCGTTTCTCTGATATCATACAAGGGTAATGAACGTTACACGGAGAGAAAAGTTCTATAAAAAATTACTGAACTTTTCAATGAAAATTTTGAATATGTCTTGAACATTTATTGAAATATTTATGATTATTACTAAAACGTTCACTAACTTGTACGCGTTTTTCGTTTCTATCTCTTCGATAATGAAGTGTCCAGTAATTTTTTCAGCCATTCTCTGCGTGTACAGATTAGATATTTTTTTTTAAACTTGAATAGAACTGAGCTTTGATTGTAAATTAATGACTCAAAAATAGGAAATAATTGACATTCACGATCAAAATATTTTTTCTCTTTTTTTTTCATTTCATACGAGACTTGCATTACTTAATATCAGGTTATCTAATTATATTTGGGTTAAGTTTTACATTTTCGAATACTTAGTTACACAATCATAATTTATCGATACGTATTATATGATCGAATTGGAATAAAATATGTTTAGATCTCGCAGATATATGTTACGTGGTGTAATATAATTTCATAATATAATCATTCTGTTACGTTAGGCTTGATGAAAAAATACATTTAATACTCCGATTAAGAACAACGAGGCTCATTTTGAGGGCCTTTTATTATTAAAATAATAACAAAAAACAACCAAGATGATGTAAAAATATTTCATAAATCCATAATGATATGAAAATAGAAAAAAAAAAAAATATCAATTTTCAAGCAGCTAAGGAACTTTGTATGTAATTATAAAAAAAGTGAAATCAATTGCTTCCTGAATTTATATAAAATAATAAATATTCAACTTTTTCCAATATATATTCCATTAAATTACGTAGTTATAAATAATCAAGTGTTTAAATAATGAAAACTGACAAAATATAAAAAAATCTTATTTTAAAATAAAATAATAATTAATATTAAGAATCTCCAAAAACAAATTCCATAAGTCATTTTTTTAATTCTAAGGTTAATAACTTTATAAATTATGAGAACTAGATTAAAAAGCTTCAACATAGGTGATAAGTGTAAACAAGAGTATGTTTACTCAAAATAGAATTTCAATTGGACCAAATGATTATGAAATAACATATAATTTGTAGCACGCTGAGCTGAGAAAATTTCTCCCAGTGGAACAAATTCTAACATACAATGAAAGTAAAAATAAGTGCTACACTCTGATATAATATCTGTTCTGAATTATTTCTTATTATTAATTCAAATCAAATTTTCTTTTTAGAAAGTTTATATTTATAATATGCAATAGACATTATAAACAAAATGATAAATAAACTTTGAAAGGATAAAAATTTTATCCTAATCAATTTAATTGAAATTGTGTATGAAAATTCTGAAAAAGTATTATTTTATTTTATATTTTCTATCTTAGTTTAATTTGTACAAAATAACAAATTTACAAACAAATTAACGTATTTAATAGTAATTCAAGTTTGTGAATGTTCCTACGTTTATTAGTAAACAAAAAAACTTCTTCATTCGTACATTCAGAAGCTTGTTTATCTAACAAAACTCTACTTGTATATTTAAAAAACTTGGTCCTGTATTACCAACAACTTAACAACAAAACCTAACAACCCGTCATAAAATTCAATTTTTTGTGTTTTGGGCATAATAAAATTTCTGATAATTATACGTCGGATTAGATGCACCAATAGATTTTTTCTGTATATATTGAGGACATCACAAGTAGTAAAATTTTATTGGATTAATATACGCTAAGACATTCATTGCCACTATTCCCATAAAATCGATTGAGTTTTTAGAGAAAAAAAAACTTTTTCAATACCCGTAATCGTTCACAATAAAAATTGTGTGATGCGTATCAATGCATACAGTGTTTACACTACAAATGAATAAAAAACTGTGTTTACGCCAACATGACATTCAGTGTTCAAAATGACACTTTTTATAAGAGAAAATTAACTTTTCCCCAAATTAAATGGTTCTCCGTGTACATATTTATATTTCTATTGTAGAATCGGAGAA
>JABFQB010000180.1:0-12189 GCA_022817105.1 Pseudanteris insignis
AGCACGGGTGCAAAAATTTTAGAAGAATAAAAAAAAAAAACCACAGTAATAGTCGCAGCATCAATCTTCTATACCCGCGTAGCCGCCGACTATCTTAACGTTCCATACAAAAAGGCACCAAATGAATCGGTGAGATAGCATTACAGTAATCGATTCAGAATTTACAACGTAACGTTGTAAAAAGCGGGACTTGAATTTTAACTCGTGAAACGTATTTTTTAAAAACATAAACACATTGAAAACAATGAAGTTTATGTTTTAATTAGTCGCGATTGTGAGTTACCATTATATCTTTCATTCTAACGTTTCACAATTCTAACATTCTAACAATTTTTCATACATTATTTTTTTCCATGTACGTGACCATATTTAGTATTTATGGCCGTATATTCGTAATTTTAGTTTGTAAGACGTATAGATTCTGTGTGGACCCATACACTAATATATGTGGCCGCACATATGTAATTCTACACATAAAATCTAAGAAAAATAGTATATTGTAATGGTTACACAAATATTCTATTTGGACTACACTGCAAATAGTAGCAGAGAAGACAAATATGTTGTTGACGAGTATAAGTTAGTAATCATTATTAATCACATTTTTCTCAGTGCGCATATTCTGAAGAAAACTGCAACGAATTTCAGAAATTAATAGGACGATTTAAAAGAAAACAATACCGTAGCTCCTCCGCAGTTACTAAACTCAGACTTTAATCCTATTAAATTTTAATCCGATTGAACACGTTCGTGGTTTATTACAATGTAAAAGTTAGCTACGATAATCGACCAAGTATCTTAATTAAAATATCTCTACTGAAGTAAAATTAATCAAATCCATAAATTTATCCGATTTTTTTTAAATGATTTTGTTTAAAGACATATAGAAAAAAATGCATTTCTGATGCAATTGATGCATTGTTTCGTTAGTTATTAAGTGATGTAGCAAAATAATGTTGAGTTACCTAAATCCCAAATATATGATCTTAGACATTCACTATAAGTTTCATTGAATTCTGACGGGCAATATGAAACAGCGATGCGGTTTTTGTATTCTATAGACCAAGATATGTGTGTTATTGGTCTTACATCGATTTCCGGATCAGTAAATGTATTGATGGTTCTGAAACAAATTTGAAAAATTTGTTAGAATATTTTCATGTTTAAAAACAATAAACATTATTTTGAAATACAGTAGAAGAATCTAATGGTCTTTTAACTGTTTATTTTTTCTATGCATTTACAGTAAATGCACATACAATGTTGATACTACTCAATTACTTTTTCTTGCATACTTCAGTTCTAAGTAAATATTCTTTCTACCTAATGTATTCTTTCACTTCAAAGTGACTTCACTTTTTATTGAATCACTTTTTTCGTCTTCGTAACAATCATCGCATCTAATCGTCTTTCATTGTATATAACTATTTGACAGTTATAAATGATAGTAATTAGGGTATATACAAATGAAAATTATATATTTTTCAATCTATAGAATTGTTTTTATTATAAACTAATTTATACGAATAACTCTTTTCAATCGTTTGCCCAATGTTATAAGCTACAAGCATTAATTATTTGTATTTTACCTTACATCAAATGGCTTCACCATAACTTCTGAATCTGTGTCTTCAAAAAAGTTTTCATAAATGTTAACTGCGTTGTTTTGAGTAATACAACTTTCCATTGGCTAAGAAAAAAATAATACATTGAATTTGAATTATATATTCTTTTGAATAAAATAAAATTAACAATTCATATTTATTTTGGAAAATTTGAATACCTTCATTAGTTCGTGCATTTTTGGGGCCCAAAGATCTCCTTTTTCAACTCTTCGTCTGTACCTTGCTACTGCCTCTTCATCTTTTGGATTTAGTTCCTTTGGCCACCCTCCTTCCATGTGAAGCATTCCAGAGTTTTTAAATTCTCTTTTCATTGTTTGCACCTGAACACAACTATTTATTAACTAATTCTTAATACGCACCATAATCACAAACAAATTTTTTGAATACTGACTGTCCAGCATACAAAAACTGTAAAATCTGATATCTAAAGAACTATTTTATTGTATGAAACTATTAATTTTATATAAATTTCTATTATAATTAAATATTTTATTAAAATTTATTGTAACTCATGTCTTAATATATGAGATACATTAAACTGATGGACTTTTTTACTTCTATTTCAATAAATTTGTTTGATCATTTCATTTATCAACTATATTTATACTGTATATTTCTATTTAACAGTTTTTATAGTTTTCCACATACTGGGGTTCTATTTTTTGCACCATACCAGTACTAATATTTACCAGGAATAATATTTTAATTATGGTTTAAATATAATTGAAATTATTTACTTCTCCATTATTCAAATATGTTCAATTTGATATGCACTGTGCGTTGAATCATATATTTATTAAATAATCATTTGTTGAGATTTACCTCAGAAGATGCAAATTGTTTAGACAGTTGGACAGCTCTGTCATGAGTCGTTGGTATTTCCCAATTTTCTAATAATTTATCATCAGGTGGTTGATGAAATAAAGGCTCATTCAAATGTTCTTCTTCGAAAATACATTGCTTTCCGAAACGAGATCGTTTTTGTACATATACGTGTTTGATTTCCATTTTATTACTATCGCAATGTAATGGAGAAAAACAAATTATACAATCATGTATTAAATTAAAGTAAACTGTTATTAATCGTGACGATTGTCATTTGTCAGGCAGGTTTTTCGATGATTCTCTGAATGTAAAAGTAACAATTAAACTTTCTGCTGATAAGAAAATCAAAAATCGTATTTTATCAATTTATTTCAAACTGACTTAAATTATAGTGTATTAACTTGTGATGTTTATCAAAATGATTTATTCAGTTTAAATAAGTTTATTGATGAAAGCATATTTGGAACAAAATTAATGTTCTGAAATTCTACTAAGTCGTCGTTAATACACACCTATGATTATCGATTTTCCAACAACTCCATGCCTGTCTTTGACACTTAACCAAACTTCAACTATCGCACACAATCAACTATCTATGAAAAGTAATTTCAAGCTTGTTAATGAAATTACGGAATTCTCTTAATGAACGAATTTACTAATAACTAATATTAATTTATTTAAATGAAAAACGTATGATTTTAAAATTCTAAAAAACTTTTTAATTATAATTAATTAAGAATTATTCAATTTCTTTAACTTGTTAAATATTAATTATGAAGATTAAAGTATTTAATTTATTATTTTTTATTAATCGCAAACAAAAAAAGGTTAACTCTGATTTAGTGCAGCTGAGATATAAAGAGTTCTTCCCATAAAAAGGTTACACCTTTAATTTGAAATAGGTTATCTTGAAATACGATGGAATTCTTAATAGATTAGAAAAAATGTGGTTTCTTTACAAAAAATAAAATCAGATTTATATAAAGATGTATATAAAGTTGCCACAAATGACAATCAAATTCGTTTTGAAACATATTTATTAATATATTTACATGCAAAATACTTTTTTACTGGAGACAAACTCAAAAAGAAATTGAATGTGAAACAGCAATCATTTGATAACATTAATTAAAAAATTAACTAATCGTCAGTTCATAAATAACTAAGTAATTAATCATTAAAATAGCGAATGCATTTTTATCAGTTTTATACATTAGTTAAAAAATAAAAAAAAACATAGATTCAAGGGTGATTTTATATTATTTATATATTATATATTAAGTGCCTAAAAATTTGTTAAAACTACAAACACGGTATATGCAAATTATTATTCTCAATCGTTTTACTACGCTTCAGAATTTAATTAAGATTAATTTATGTTGATGGAATAATATTCACTGCAATCTTTAGACATTTTTTATTTTTTATCATGCAACATTTTTTTTAACAATGATTCATATTTATAGATTAGCGAAGACTGGTATCATATGGATCATCCTATGGTGAAGAAAAGATCATTAGAACCTTACCATGGATTCCACCGACGTTTTCACAAAGACTATCGGGTAATACGATCAGTTCAGCAAAGGGTAAAATCACGTTCTAAACGAGATTTCATTAAACGTGGATCATTCAATGCACAAACAATTTTAAATGATGACAAGTGGTCTCAAATGTGGTACTTGGTAAGTTAAGATGCATTTTAATTAAATATTGATATGAAAATTGAATAAACTTTTGAAAACACATTAAGTCAGAGAATTCCAGTTTCGCATGTCAAAAATAAATCGTTTAAAGGATTTAATTTGACACAGATAACTATTGGTGAATTTATAGTGAATTTATAATTCTATTATTATGTGCTCTGGGAAAAATAATAGGTTAATATAACATAAAAACATCTTAAAATAACAGGTTTCTTAGTTTAAATTGAAATAAAATAAAATTGATATTTTCATTATGGCATAATATAGTAACTTCAATTTCAAGAAAACTTGCAGAATAAAACTGTTTTTTTTTTTTAATTTAAATGATGTATTTTCAATTAAGATATCTCTCTGATTAAATTATTAATAATGTACGTTTTTTAACAATTACAATTGAGGTTAAACGAAATAATTTCAACGTAAGTTTAAAACCTGTATTCACCCAAAATTGTTACCATGTTAAATCAACATGAAATCATTAACATATTTTTTCATTTTAATTTAAATGAATTATTTTTTCCAGTGTGGCTAACTTTTATGTTTATCAACTTACTGAGTTTGCCAGGAATTATAAAAAATAATCAATAATTGTTGAAACGATATCAATAATAAAAAATATAACCATACATAATATAAATAATATCACAAAAATTATAGATATTTTTTTACATTCATCTATTTATTATCTACTAGAGTAACAGATTTCATTTTTATGATTTTAAATCAATAAGATATTTTAAACATAACCAAAGCTTATTTTATCATAATTCTTGTAAATTATTATGCTTTATTTTCTTTAAAAATTTTATAATTACTTTTGTGAACTGATACTTTCTGACAATCTTTCTTATTTTTTTGTTGAAAAACGTTTTTGATAAAATCCTGTGTGTCTTGACTACATTTATTTCTCAGGTGTTCATTACGACTTGCGTGTGCAGTAAACCGATGCTGTTAACACCGTTAAACCCGAGCAATCATTTTTTCTTTGTAACGCAAACCATTATAAAACCCTAAATAAAGTTTTCTTAAAATGTGAGAAGTAGTATAAAATCCACTTCTTTATTTTTCGAAATTAATTTGGACGAAATTGTTCAAACATTTAGAATTGTAAATTTTATAAAATATATGTTAATTTAAATATTAAAATGATTATTATTAATTATTATTGTTATAATTAATGACGTGAATTCATATGTGCGTTGATCTAATTTTAATTACATTTAATAAGGTCATAAAAAAAACCTGTTCTTATGATAGATAAAAATTTGTAGAGTAAGTTTCTTGTAATTTAATGTATAAGAAAATTTATTGCTTAAACGTGAAATTATTATTTTAAGAATCGAGGTAATGGACTGGATATGAATGTCCAAGGTGTATGGGCTGAAGGCATAACTGGAAACGGTGTAGTTGTTACTATTTTAGATGATGGATTAGAAAAAGATCACCCAGATTTACAAAAAAATTATGTAAGTATTTATAGATTACATCATATAATTTTAAAATCATTATTATAAAATCGAAACAAATGATTTGTTTGAAACAGAAACTTATTTTTTTTTAATTTAATATACAAAAAAATCTAAAATTATTTTCAATTCTAATTATCTTCAAATTTCGAAATTTAATAATTTTAATGATTTGCAGGATCCGCAAGCTAGTTTCGACGTAAATGAGCACGACGAAGATCCAATGCCTAGATACGATTTTTCAGACAGCAACCGACACGGTACAAGATGTGCAGGCGAAGTGGCTGCGACTGCAAACAATTCTATTTGCGCAGTTGGAGTAGCTTTTGGGGCTTCCGTTGGAGGTAAAGTTTGAATTTAGTTTTTAAAAAATATGTTAATAAAAGTTTTAACAATCAACATTTTAAAATCATGTAATTTAGATTTTTTCCGTCTTACTTTCAGTTTTTATAAGCTAAAGCTAAAGAATTTCATTAATAATTAATATTCAATAAATGAAACTTACAGCTTATTTCAATATTATACATAAAGTAATATTTTATTATAAAGGTGTCAAGATGTTAGATGGTGACGTTACTGATGCTGTTGAGGCAAGGTCACTTAGTTTAAACTCACAACATATTGACATATACAGTGCTTCTTGGGGTCCAGACGATGATGGTAAAACAGTTGATGGACCAGGAGAATTGGCTACACGAGCCTTCATTGAAGGTATAACCAAGGTATGTTATGCGCAATTTTTAATTATTTTTAAATTGTCTAAAACAGTTTTTATTTTATTTTATTCATTCAACATTTACATATTATTAAAATATCGAAACATTACTAAAATTCTATTGAGACGTGTAAACTTTTGATATAATTTCTAGGGTCGTAAGGGAAAAGGGTCAATCTTTGTGTGGGCATCGGGAAATGGTGGAAGAGACTCTGATAACTGCAATTGTGACGGCTACACAAACAGTATTTGGACTTTGTCGATTAGCAGTGCTACAGAAAACGGTTTAGTTCCTTGGTACAGCGAGGCATGTTCATCCACGCTGGCCACAACTTATAGTTCGGGGGCAACGGTTGAGAGACAAGTAATTACCACAGACCTTCACCATCAGTGCACAGGTAGTCATACCGGAACTTCTGCTTCCGCCCCATTAGCTGCCGGTATATGTGCTTTAGCATTAGAAGCAAATATGGATTTGACATGGAGGGATATGCAGCATATTGTTGTTAGAACTGCCAAACCTGCTAACTTAAAAGCCCCAGACTGGGTTACTAACGGCGTTGGCCGAAATGGTAAATCAACATTTTTTATTCTTAAACATAATTTTAATAAAAAAAAAGGAAGGTTGATAGAGTAAAAAGTTTTATTTAATTATACAGTTAACTGAATTTTAAATTATTATTTTAGTAAGTCATAGTTTTGGTTATGGATTAATGGATGCAACAGCTATGGTACGTTTAGCGAGAAAATGGCGAACTGTACCAGAGCAGCATAAATGCGAAGTGTCTGCACCTGACACCGAAAGGTAATTACATTTCATTCTAAAGATCTTAAATGTTAAAATTTCCAAATAAAAGAAGTTTAATAAAACCAAACCTATTTTTCAGAAACATCCCAGCCAAAAGTCAATTAGTTTTACAGCTACATGTTAAAGAATGCAGCGAGGTGAATTTTTTAGAACACGTTCAGGTGATTATTAATAGTTTACAGATATATAGTTTAATAGAAAATAGAATAAATCACAACTTAACACAGTGGCTTTTGATATTGAACAATTTACTATGGAAAATTCATAAAGACATTCAAATATCAGATACTAGTAAAAATTTATAATAAAATAACAAATAGAAATTTATAAAAATTGGACGAATTGGTAAATATTGTATTGGTGTATTTAATAAACATTTTGGTTTAATATATATGTTATAACTTTATCTGAACTTTGTTCATAAAAAGTAAAGTGTAACTCCAATACCGTCGTTGAAAATTGAAATTTGAATTATTATTCAGAAAGAAGAATCAAAATTAATAACGTTTATGACTAACTATGGGCAACTATTTTTCCCTACTTTTAATCACATCAAGTTCGTAAATATGTATTTTAAAATTGAAAAGGGCATCTTTGAACATCTCTCTGATACCTGATTTTGAAAAATTTTACGCAACAACAATGTCACTGATTCAGGTGTCAAATATGAGAGACAATTATAATATTATATAATATTATTATATTATATTTTTATATATTCAATTAAAAATAAAAATAATTTATTACTATTAGTTTTTAGTAACAAATGTATAATCGATTTTAGGCGAAAGTAACTTTGGTAGCGCAGCGAAGAGGTGATCTTCAGATACAATTAACTTCTCCGCAAGGAACTAAAAGCACCCTTTTAGCGAAAAGGCCATATGATTCATCAAAGTCTGGATTCCAGCAATGGCCATTTATGTCAGTCCATACGTGGGGCGAAAGACCACATGGCATTTGGATACTAGAAATACACAATGAAGGCCACTTGATAGGTGAGTACGACTGACGGAAAACAATTTTTATTTTATCAAAAGTCGACAAGATTTAACGAAACATTTTACTGATGTGATAAATGTCAATATATCTCTGTTACCAATCTTATCATAATTAGTATTGATTGAGATACAAATTGTTATTATAAATACAATTAAAACCATCGATTCAATTTGAATTAGAACCATTCAAAAAAATGAGATGTTTTATATTAGTTGTTTTATATTATAATAGATTAATCTAAATAAGATTAATTTGTTATCACTTTAATTCATATTAAATTCATGCTGCTGGAATGAAAAATGGATTAGGCCGAGCTACGCTGCACGAATGGGCCTTAATTTTTTATGGAACAGCAACTTCCCCAGATCAGGGAGATTACACTAAGTACAATCCATCTGTCATCAACATTCCCAGAAAACCATTTGTAAAGACCCGAGAAACTAGTTTTATAAAAAATCAAAATTCGCTTAAT
This sequence comes from Pseudanteris insignis, assembly GCA_022817105.1. Lineage (NCBI taxonomy): Eukaryota > Metazoa > Arthropoda > Insecta > Hymenoptera > Scelionidae > Pseudanteris > Pseudanteris insignis. The sequence continues at coordinate 8,617 of JABFQB010000180.1, forward strand.
ACTGGTAATGCGAGAAACAAACAGTCACAGCAGCAACAAAAAGCCGTCAAAAATGCTAATGCTAGTTCACCTTTTGTCTCAAGTGTAAGTGGACAAAATCAACGAAAGAGCAAAGTTAGAGGTCAAAATAAAAATAGTAAAGGGAACCGACCTAATAGTAAACCGACTCTGCAAACGTTGCGTGGTTTGTCAGTAAATAGGGGACCAAAAGCAGGTGATGAAAGGAATAAACAACATGGTCGTAGTACGCCAAATCCAATAATTCGAACAACTACAACTCAATTTTCTACCAAAGCGCAATCAGTAAAGGCTGGAACGAAATTGACCAAATCGAGATTGTCTCAACAAACGGCCGTGCCTTCGCAACCACACCGTGGCATTATTCTAATGGAACCACCTGCTAAATCATCAATCAATAAAGTTCCCGCTATATTTCAGAAATATCCTAAAATACAACAACTTTACCCTTTGTATCCGGTGTACACCGGACCACGGGGAGTTGACGAGCACGCCACGCGGGTGAATGGTCTTGATTTGTTGCGGGATGAACAATTTGACTCCAAGAACCAACAGTTGGATAAGGGTATTTTGCACTCAACAATACAACTACTGTGTTTTTTATTCAACCTGCTCATCCGCACTGCTTGTCATTTCGATTTTATAGTTATTTTATATTTTTATCTTCGTTTATTATATAAACAAATTTACTCATATTTTATAGTTAAAATTTGTAAGAACACTTTGAAGTAAATACCACAATGTTTATAGTATAGAAGATATATTCGAAATACGTACTATAGATTCACAATATTATTTTATAGCTCAGTTAATTTTGAAGTTAATTGCATTCAAGTTAACAGGAGTAAATACAAAAACGTTAAGAAACAAGTTTAAAAGGTCCAAGAACTTAAGCGAAGTGATAATATAATATTTCAATTATCCACTATTGTTTACCTCGCTTTGATAAAACTTATAAGGATTTAATTAAAATAGTATTTGAAGATTGTCAAAGCAAATTTCCATCTAATTGTTTTTTAACAAATTTTTGTAGAATTTTCTATATAGATGATAATATTATTGATTATAATTATGCGATGCTTCTAAAGAATATAAGAATAATTTATTATTATTATTTAAAGAATATAAATATAATTTATCATATATGAATGTAGGTACCATTAGAAGTTTATTCGTAAATCGATCATCAAATTAGTATGATTGTGATTTGTTTTGACATTTTTGTAATATTATAAAAAAAAGTATTTTAAATTTTAGTTAATATCAATTTATTTGTAGATAATTAGTACAAAAATATTGTTTTATAGAATTATCATTATTTAGTAAATATAGATAGTAGCATTAGATAGTATGATATGTAATACTTTATGCATTACAAAAAAATTTATTAGTCTGAATTATTCAATTTTGCTTCTATGCACTTTTTTGCCTTTCGAAATAATTATTTGTAAATTTACAATAAATATATCAGCGAACACCGAATTCGCAAAACATTAAAATCATTTAGTATAAGTATAATAAGTTTGAATGTGATTGCAAGTTATATTATTGTTTTTAATTTTATTCCTCTTTATGCACAATATAAACACAAAATAGATTTTATTTATTATATTATATTTGATTATTTATTATTATATATTTTATTTACAAAATATTTTTATTTATGCTGAGTAGTTGACTATTGCTACTTGAGAATGCACACTGTTATACATGTAAATGAGTTAAGCGATAGTATATTTTTAATAAGTTTTACTTATATAAATTTTCAGTTTTAGATAGTAACATTAGTTCTTTATAATCAAAATAATTATTCAAAAAGTATAAACAAAAAAAAATATCATTGATGCTTATAATACTGGAAAGTAGCTAAAAATAAGCGACTTAATCGAAGAAAATCTATCATAATTTAAGTAAATATTACTTAAATTGCCCACTACTTAATATATATCTAAATTGTAAATATAAATACATTTTTTGAGTTTAAAAAATTATGACTTTACGAGACAAATATATAAATATTGATTCAAACACCTGAATTATAACTGAATTTTTTGTCCAACTCATTATTATAAATGATTATAAATGAACTAAATTCTATTTTTTTATTTGCTTTTTATTGATTGATTTAAAAATATTTTCACACTTTTTGGAATTCAATTACATGAAAAAAATTTGATTTATTTCTATCAACGATATTAGGACAAATTATAAAAGTAATTATGTTTCAGCAACATTGAACAAATGGGAGTTGGTGTTTTACGGGACGAAGACATCGTTAGAAGTTGACGACGATTTAGACAACGAGAATGCAGATCTGAGTATTGTACGTGGGTCAAGTTCAAATGGATTTTTAAGAATGGATAATCGACACAACACGGTGGATTCGAGAGCGGATCGTCCATGGCCTGGAAACCAGCAAATTGAGAGAATGTCTCATCCAGAAGCACAGAAACCAACTGCGGAGAACCATACGAGCTCAGGTGGAGCTCCCATTAACAGCACCTCCGGATGCGGCAAGTTGGATGATATTGGCAGGTGCCTAGGTGGGTGCCTCATTCTGCTACTACTCTGGTCGTCCAAAGATTATCACTGCGGAATTAGTTTAATTGTTTTCCTTTGCACCGTTTGCTGTCAGTGGTTACCTTGCAGTGACCTTGGCCATTCTCGTCACATCTACTTGTGAACTTTAAACGCACCGGTTAAAGACCTCAATAGCACTTGATTTAACAACGAAAACGCGCGATGTGACTTCCTGGCGAAGTTTGCGTTCGATAACTACGATTGCTTATGATTAATAAGCGCCGCACACGATCGTACAGAATTGAATTCATTGCCAATAGTTATTGAATTTTGGCAATAGACCACGCGTTGGTGAAAGTACAACCTCATTTTTCGAGGACGTTTAGCTATTTTTTATATCTAGAATCAATTTATTTATTAACAGTGTTCTTTAATTCAAATAAATCAACAATTTATCATATAACAATCACGTAGAATGTTCTTTATCTTTCAACTATTTTATTATATTAATAAAAAGCCTAGCTTTTAATGAATTCATGCATATCGATTATATTAAAATGAAATTTGATCACTCGATTGTTTTTGTGTACTCCAATTTTATTTATTGCAAATAACATTCATACTTCATAAAATTTGTATTCGTTTGATAATCAGCAAATTAGTTCTTTATATATATAATTATTTTTTTAAACTCACAACGATTGTAGATATTCAAAAAGCATCAATGCGTTCAAACTAGAATGAGTGAAAATGATTTTGTATTCGTAGTAAAATTTATCTACGCTGAATGTGTTAAATGCAAAAATTGTTGATTTTTTTGAATAATTATAGAACAGACAATACATATTATGCTATCGAATTATGTTCCATTTATGAATATATTAGTTACTTTTATATCGCGGACGCGATTTTTTTGTCGCGTTTAATTAGTATATAACTTCACAGTAATATTGATAGACGAACTAAAAATGTGATGCGTGTTTTAATTTAGTCCAAAATATTGGATGTAATTTTATTGTCATCTGACAAATGATC
>JABFQB010000181.1:0-12183 GCA_022817105.1 Pseudanteris insignis
ATTGTGTGACAGAGAACGTGGGATTCGTTTAAGTACCATAATGCCACAATGCCATAGACTTTTTATTTGCACGAGCATTGATAATTATAATGTCACATAATATTTGCTATGCTGAAATAAATAGAAACTGATTGGCGTCATACCGTTGGCATATATTACTGGCCGTGAAACAACAGTGAAAGTCTTTGGCGTGGATTCGTAAATGGGTCGCTGTTTGCAGAATACGATGCTTAGAACTGTGACGAGAATTACAGCTTGACTCGCAGAAATTGTATCAGAGATAATTACTCTCGAATCACTCATCTTCCTGGAATGGTCAGTTGCTTCGGCGATACAAATAAATCTGTGCGTGTTTTTTTGATAATATGTGAATAGTAAAATAACGCTGCATACAGATTTCCGCGAGACAAAGTAAAATGTTCCATTGACATAGATGTTTCGTATAATCAGTTAAGCGCGTAGATTAGCTGATTTGAGTGTCGTATTGGTTACCATTGTTTATGCAATGTTAAGCGTTTCACTCAGTATTGCTCGAAAACTGTTATGCATTGACAACGAAATTATGTAGATATCCCTTTAGAAAGTTAGACCATTAAAAATCAAGAACAATAAAATAAATTTGTCGCGTTTCTATTACATAGTCGACAATTTTTTAAGCAGTACAAATTTCAATGGAAGTAATTATGAGGTCCAAGGTGCAACTATAGGCACACACTTAATTTTTTATAAAAATTATTCAGAATATGGTGAATTAATAATGAAATTTGAAAAAGATAAAGAACAGAGAATAAATATATATACGAGGTGTATTCAAATTTTGCGGCCAACGTACATTCGATTATCGATTTTTTGTTTTTTTTTGTGATGGTGCACATTTCCCGAACATATGTCAAAAGTTTCATGTTCATAGCAAACACTTCGTTTGTTTTTGACATATAAAAAAGTTAGACGTGTTACGTGTGCTCGGCGATTTCTATTATTTTAAAAATGGAGAAAAGATTTGCATTGGGTTTTGATTTCGACATCATAACCATATACCCATGATTCGTCACCAGTTATGACCCTTTTAAGCAAATGAGGATCATCACTGACGTCATTTAAGAGCTCCTAAGCGATGCTCATGCGACGGTTCTTTTGGTGATAAAAATTTGAAAGTGAAAAATCAGATATGTAAACTCCGATCTCATTTTTTCATAATAGTTAAAAACGGTGTGTAAACTACAATCTCAAAAAAAAGTAATAAATAAAGAAGAAGTTTATTTTAATAAAGAAGTTTCGGAGCAAACTTAGTTGACACACGTCTCATGGCCAAAACATCCGAAAAAATTGCATGACACGAGCCGACTGATATGCCAACATCCTCAGCAACTTCTCTTATGGTAATTCGACAGTTTTCAAGAACAATTTTCTTAACATCTTCGACATTATCTTCTGTTGTTGACGTGCTGGTGCGTCCAGACCGAGGTTCGTCATCGGCTTCTTTTTAGCCATCTTGGTAAAGTTTATACCACTTGTAAAAATTATTTCTACTTACAGCAGACTCACCGTACGCCACCGTCAACATTTCAAGTGTTTTAGAGCACTTGATTTCATTTTTCACACAAAATTTAATGCGAATTCTTTGCTTCATTTTTTAACTAATAGAAATTGCCAAGTACAACAAATACATCCAAGTTTTTTATCCGTCAAAAACAAACGAAGTGTGCTATGAACTTGAAACTTTTAACATATGTTCGGGACATATGCACCAACACAACAAAAACCAAAGATTGATAATCGAGTGTACGTTGCCCGCGAAATTTGAAAAGTCACCTTACTTTTTGAACACACCTAGTATAAATATTATGCAACCTAAAATCTTATGTTCCGATCTACCTATTTACATTAAACTAGACAATTTACTTATGGAAATAACATTGAATGAATACTTTCTGTTACACTCAGGGTGAATCACACTTAAGTACACACTCGGTTGATCCGAATATACTTTTTTGTGCAATATGGGATTAATTTTCTGTATTCTAGTAAAGTTACATTTATTACGTATTTAGTGAATTGACTTCCTTTACCCTTATTATAACTGATTACTGAATTTTCAAGAGTTTCTTATTGTACGAAAATTCAAAATGCTGAATGATGTAAGATGTATGATTAACAGCATTCGCGTCAATACAATGAAGTGTTAATAGCTACACCTGTAACTTGTAACTTTTTACAGAATTATTTATACATTTTTGTTTATTCACATTTAATACAAAAAAATTGTTTGTAAATTTTCAAGTAACGATAGTCAATAGTAATACTGAACATATTTAACTGATGTAATAATGTATTCGGCAAAAATGATTACTGTTTATAAAGGCTATATAAGATAAATGTATTTCAAAGAAAGGAAATTGAAGCCCAGTCTCGGGAGTGGGGTTTTATTGTATGTTTCACAACTTTCGAGAATTCAAAACTCATAGTCGTATGAACGTTAGAAATCTACTGAATTGGCATCCAATATATCTGGTATATGATAATCCTTGGGACAAATTTAAATGATAAGTGACGCAATCGAACATATTATAAACGAAAGTTATGGGAACTTCTGTTGACTAAAACCTTTATAATAAATCGCAAATTTTTAATCTGGTAAAATTTGGGTATTTTTATTTTCTTGATGCAATGTTTGTATTATAATAACATTTTCAACATTTTAACTTTCTTTAGATTATTTTAAATTTACATTTTTTGAACTAAAACTTGTTCTTATCTAGTTTCAAATATCACTTTTATCAGAGTAGAATATCAACGAATTTTGTTTTAAGTAACATTTAAATGGGTTTCGTTTAATCCACAATTCCCTTATCATCATTTTGATAAATATTACACTCATATTTCACATATTCGTAAAATTAAATTGTTTTATAGTTAAAATAAGTATGTTTAGAGTGTTTGCGCGTCAAAAAACTTTTGAATAATGTTTTAAAATTCTTACACTAGAGTTTTCTTCGTGCTCCTATAATGATAATTTATTCTATATTTAGATTTTATGGAATTATGTTATTATATTTAATTTGTATCACAAACGTTAAAAAATTGTGTATGCTTTTATAATATGCTTCTTCGTATATAAATATTAGTCTTCCCAGCAATTCAAAATAGTTTTGAAGGTATTAGTTACAGTATAGGTATATTCTTTATTTGTAACAAAGAAATATTCTTCATCGTAAGTACAATTTTTCACCCACATCTCAACCGAAGGTAATTTTTATAAATTGTTATTTCTTTTAACTTTGTACGATTAGATAAAATTTGTTCTGAGAGATGTGCTCGAATTGCATTTAAGAGGTCCTTTTGTTCATGGTTAATGCAGCCTTATGTTTTCGAAGTGGTTTATACAACTAGGGAAAGGGCAGGGTAGTCACGCATCCTTGTAATACTGGTGCGTCTTTTACGATCTCGCACGTACTTTCAGATGTGCACGTGTATGCACACAATACGTGTTATCTTTACAAAAGGGACTTTCAAAACTATTTTCAAATATAAAATCCTTTTATCTGGTTTACTTTAATGAACAATTTTATCATATCAACAGTCGAAATAAAATTTAGATTTCGAGACTAAAAGCTTTGTACGAGCGCTGTCTATGAATCTTTACTATTTTTCTTTGTTTTATCAATATGAAAAAAAGTAATGACGATCTATTAATATTTGTATTACAATATATCAGTAGTTATTTCTTTAATTTAACCATACTTGTGACACTTATAATTGAGATCACGCCATTATTTATTTATTTATTTGGCATTATTTAGCTTGATTATCATAATCAATACTAATTATAGAATTATAACTTTATTTGGTTTAGTACTGATTTTAAGTCTATTTAATTCTTCAATTATTTTGCCGAGAACACCATATTTTAAGGAAAACAAATGTATATCATTTTTCCAACAATATCATATCGTAATTTTACATACAATTTATATCGTTAGCAATTTAACCAATGAGGTGACATTATTAGCCAATCAAAAGCTTAGAAAACTTACTATTTTTATTGTACAATATAATTTTCTCATTGTATACATTTCACACAGTTAGAAGGTCAACCTTAATTTAAAAATTTAACAAATCAAGTAAATCTGCGAATAGTAACGATTGTAGAAAAGTATCAAATACATTTTACCAAACCAAACAACCAGATATATGCTGTAATGTACAAGTTTTTTTAATTTACTTTAATCTCTACGAAGTATAAGTATAAGGAACTTCGTGAAGATTGACAGAATTTTATCGAAAATAGAATTTTTCTGTTAGTTCTAATTGTTGCTATTTTTTATAAATATTCAAATTTATTTATTCGTATCCTAACATCATCTAAGTTTTTTGGTTAAAACTAGAAAGCATCTGTTGACTTTTTAGAGTAAATAAATAAAATACTGTCCAATAAAAAGTACAAAACTCTAGTTGCGTATATACGCTGAGAGAAAAAAATTCCTTTAATCCCTAGTAGTTGGGCCATATCGAGCTATTAATGATGTTTATGCTTAAAACTATAGGAAAATTAATTTCATTGATAAATTTGTTAACTATAGAAAAATAGAGTATAATATGCTAAATTTCCCTACAGTTTTTAGCATAAACATCATTAATAACTTGATATGGCCCAACTGCTAAGGATTATAGGAATTTATCTATTTTTTGTCTCTCAGTGTAGTTGTGTAAAAATTAAAATGTATAGTAAAAAATGTTCAAAATAAATATATACAACGTATTCAACAAGCTCGTCATTTTATATGTCTATTTAAAAAAACGGCTTTCCATAATGCATAGTATATATAATCGCACAGTCTCAAATATTGCGCTCGTAAAAGAGGGAAATGATGCCAACTGACGATTTGTCGGAATTTCACTGCGACGATTTTGCCGACATCGTCACCGTCGCCGTTCCCGTCTCGTGGTTGAAGATTATAAAACAACGTGACCGTGAGTCTTTGTTCCTTTCACAGACCACCATTTATAAAACCACAACGATGTCTTTGCTGCTGTTTTATATGTCTATCTACAATACAACTTTGAAGTGTTGATTATTGCATACTAGAATACTTTTTGCATTTTTCATTTCCACTTTTTTTATTAGCAAGTGCTATTCTCAACAGTAACACTCATGTTTTTTCATGTATTACTATTAACCAATCGCATCTACACACTTTTACAAAGAATAGATTCGTTGAAAGACAACTGCGAATAAAAAGGAAAAAAGAAAAAAAAAAGACAACAAAATGCTTAACAATATCAAATTTTCGAATAATTCGTATTAAAAATTGCAAACAGTATCTGAGATCGAATAATTTAGTTGTCACGAAGAAGAGAAATGAGTCAGAGAAGTGTAACAAAGGTTCTACTATATTTTTAAGAAAAAGGTTTTTGAAGGACGCAAGGGATATCGATGTTATTCAATGAGTTCTGAAGCAAGTTAAATAATCTTCGCGGTTTTTATATTGATTAATTGATTTCAAAAATTACGAATTTTCTAACAAATTAAGATTTGAACGAAACTATCAATGTATCACAAAATGCATTTATTGATGTGCGTGCTTTCATTGATTTCAAGCTAAAAACAACGTGCAATATTACATGCTATCTTTTATTAGTTTAAATTTTCTTTTCTATTCAATTGTCTCAATTTTTCACAAATAAAATAAGTTCACTACTCTCACGAAGTAATTATGTAACATTAAAAATAATTGGGTAAATTTAAAAAAAATAGTTTAGTTGAATAATATATGTTGAATAGTATATTTACTATCAAATAAACTGCATCATGTCTTCAAACTGTAAGAAATATTGTAATTTCGTCAATTCTTTTTCTCTTAATGTACAATTATTCTGAAGATAACGAAACATTTTAGATGGAGAATTGAATTATTTTCATACGATGTCAAAATTTATATATATTTAAAAATTGATTCAATGCTGATGAACTGAAATTTTTCGATTTTATCATCAACAGTGATTAATCAAGGTAAGATTGTCTATGATGTCGGACCATTAACAGAGATAAACGACAAATTGCTAGCCAGTATTGAATAATTTCGCGACCTGCACAACAAAAATTCACGGTCTCATAATAATTATTGAACTAAATAAAATTAGGAAGGTTTGGAAACTAGAGAAGGATATTTTAGCGCTTGCTTTAGATTGGCAATCTTTCAAACTCATTTCCACGTGAACGACCTGCTCTGAACTCTTTGTGTTTTTAATGTTGTCAAACTCCTGTCGACTCTTCACAGAAACCTTTTAAACAAAAGTATCGAGATTAAACGTTTAAATTAAAGTTTAATATGTATCCCATGTTGAATAAAAAATAAAATAAATTGCACTTACTAAACAAATACGGCAAATAAGTATTAGTTTAATTCAATTCATATCAGGAGGAAGTAGAAATAAAAATATTCTGTGCAATTTATACTTATCGAGAACTTAATATTTTGAGATAAGGATATCATGTTAGATGACTGATAACCGATTCATAGTAACAAAAAAAAGTATATAATATAGTATGATACATGCACGAAATTTGACTTGCTATTAATATTTCAACTATATTGTATTTAATAGTTATTAATATAGTAATGATGAATTTTAACTTAAATATTATTTACAATAAATTGTATGTAAAATAGTAATGCTACTTATTTTGATTACTACAAAAACCTATTGGATTAAAAAAATTGTTTTAACAACAATGAGTCGATAAAGTTTGAGTCAAGCGTTTTATAATTATGCGTGATTATAATATGAAAGGACTTGGAATAGTATCTCTGAGTCATGTAGAATGTATAAGAATTCAGAATACTTTGTTGATACATATTTGCTCGTTATAAAAGTGCGATTGACACACAACTATAAAGAAATAATTAAGTAAACTTTGTTGTAATATAAATCACACATCTACATTAATATTTGGTTTTGCAACTCAGAACCATCATAAGAATAACTTACAGTATATTCATTTTCCCTCCAAGTTTTGCTAATTTTCTGCATTTAATTAATTATAACTATAATTAAAAAAAAATGACTTATTATATGTCTTACTAATATATATTATGTATTAGTCTCGTTAGTTTTTGTTATTATATATTACAATTATACTGTCGTATTCACTCGAAAGTACACTTCAGAAGGTTAAATTAGAATAAAAATGTTCAACTGAATAATGAGAATGATGAAATTATTTCGATTTAACATAGAATAAAATCTATGATTGAGTAGTTATTTCCGGTAGTAAAGCGAAAGACAAGGTCAATATAATTTGTCAAGTGCGCAGATTACTAAAAAATTTTGTAAAATCTATTCTCAAAGAATGAAAAATCGTTGCATTGTTGTATCCTTTATAAAGAATGTATCAATAAATTAATTATGGCGAAATGAGTTAAAAAAGGAGTAAAAAAATTGAATGAATCAGTAATTGATGGAATATTAATTTGATTAACTCGATTACGTATTTTATTTTAGTTTAAATGTAACGCGAGAGAATTCGTACAAAATGAATGAAAATTAATGTACTTTTTTTACCGTGTGGGAAGTTAGTTGGTGTGCCGGTGCTCGACGGTTGAGAAGAATATCGCGAAAGCAAGGTGAGCTGAACCGAGGAGAGGAGAACGGAGGCGAGGCAGTCCCGAGGACGTTCCTCCTCTCTTTCAACATTTGGATGCGAGCTGTGCAATTAACGTGAAGCGAAGCAACGCACGTGTTCGCCTCGCGTGCTAGTCTCATTGCCCCAACACACCGTCCTCGCAAAACTCTACTCCCGCAGCCTTAGCACGTTTCGACACCTCGTTTATACACCAATATTTGCATCGTTCATCTGCATACTTCTAATACTTGATTCATTATAATTATTTGATTATTCGAGTAACGATGAACATTGTAATCATATGTTAATAGTTTCAGTCGTCTGCTTGTAATTTGTTCACCTTTCGGAACTACTACATGAATATTGATTTACCTGTACACAGTGAGAAATAAATTGTATTAATTGCCGGCTTAGAAAGAACATCTTCCATATACTTTTCACGAGTAAAAAGATTAATCACTAAGATACCAAAAGTCAGAGATTTATAACCATTTACTTTACTATCTTATTTGGTAATAATAAAAGATATTTTACAACAATCATGACCATTTAAGCTAATACTATTCTATTAAAATAGGTAGTAATTTATAAATTAGCTTATTTAAACAGACCTATAAATACTTTACGCCGCAAAATTTGTTTTCTGACAAGAAACTCGATCTTTGCTCAGTCGTGTTCCTTACTACGTTGTCAGCTTTTATTTGAGGTTATAATTGGATCAAGTTTACCTCACACGAGGTCTCCTTTCAATTTTGAACAGAAAAGTTTTATTCGTCCAAAATTTGGATCATGGCGCTAGCTGCGTCTAGTTCGTTTCCATATAATAGTAATCAACTAAATACTTAAATAAAATATTTGCCCATCTTTTGTCCACCACAAAATTGTTGTTTGCTCACAATGGAACCGAATTTATGCTCAAAACACATTTTTCAGCCCCTTTTCACACTAGCTATAAAACTATCAGATTTTTAATTTTTAATATGATAAATCGTATGCCTATCGTTTGTCCACAATTATAACTCGGGTTATAAGAAATAAGACGGTATAAGGGGCCTATATGAACAATTTTTATGAAAAAAAATCAAATTGAAAAGTTGAATAACATATGACGAGAAGCTTTCTATTGTAATATTTTTGAGAAAAATATATATAAATATACCGAGAAAAATATACTCTCACTAATTACGGTTTAAAAACTGGTAAAAAACAGACTTCATTTGAAGAACAATATCCGGTTTTAACCAATAAAAGAATCGCTCTAATTATTACAAGCGTAATTTTAATGCAATTTGATATCTAAGAGAGCATGTAAGACATACATTTTCTGTAAAACGCAAATTAAAGAACAATAATACACAACTTTTTACTGTTAAAACAGATTTTTGACTACAGGAGCTATAAATGTTTAATGTCGAAAAACTCCTTTTTTACTGTTTATAACAGGAAATAGAATCATGAATACTGTTCTCACTCCTGTTATAAACAGTATAAAGTGACATTTTGAGCTCCCAAGGCAAATGTGCACTTTTCAACAATAATTTGTTTGTACTATTTTTCTGCGTGTATTTTATTTATTATTCTGTATGGCAAAAAACAAGTTTCTGTATATACTAAAGCAACTTAAAAAAAGTTTCTCTCAAGAGTATTTTTCGTAGGATAAAGTAATCTCTGGATACAAAATAAAAGTAATAACAAATTTATTACTAATTTTTGCAAATTGCGGTTAACTCGATCTATTTTGATATAGGTTATATTATATTAATTATACTATTAATAAAGTAATTTAAGAAATCGCATAGTTTTATCGATACACAATTATTAAACGACAAATTATTAAGAAGGAATTATATATATAATAGAGTCGCACATATTATTATTTGTACTCGTATCGATGGGTGAGTATAGAGTAATGAACTGAGAAACAGAAAGAAAAATTATTATAACAAACTTAACACGTTTGAAGAGAAGAGAAAAAAAATAATAAAAGATAAAGAAATTGGCGCTGGAGCGAGTGAGTGCAAGACAGGCCAACATCCTGGGCGATACTTTGTCTGGAATTTTCAAGCAGACGACCCTCGAGAAACCAGTTGCATCGATTCCTGAGAGACGCAACGATTTCCTCGACAAAAACTTCGACGTTCTGTGCTCTAGCATGAGTGAGTATAAAATTTCAGTGTCGCATTATTAATGCTACGAAATATATCTAGCAAAGTTAAAGCAATCATTTAGATTTTATTGAATTTATATCGAAATAAACTTTCAAAACTTAAACATTGGTTCAGCATAACAAACACTGAACAACAATTTCTTGCACATTTTAATAAGTTCAAAAAAATGAAATTTAGTTATTTCGTATTATAACTATTGTGCAAATTCTTAAACGAATGATAATAAATTCTATAGGTACAATCCAACTTTGTCGTATATATAGTAACGTCTTTTATAGTGCAATTAATTTCATTCGAGTGCTTAGCATAAACATATTTTTCGTTAATGATGCAAATATGACAAATTCGGTATACCGTGTTTATATTTACGTTTTTATCTATTATGTGCAGGTGTGAGAAATTGTCACTGTCGTTTCAATAGATTTTTTTGTTTGTGTTTCATTTTCAATGTTTAAACAATAATTGTTATTTTCATCAATCATTACAATCAATTTCGACAAAATCATACTTTGAATTAATAATATATAATTAGTAATATACCATACGTTGAATAGGTTAAAAAAAATAAAAATAGTAAACATATGAAAACAATGTAATTTTAATAATAAAAAAAATCTGTTTGTGGTACAAATTAGACCTTAATTCAAACTTTAATTACTGGCTTTTTTATTTTTCTTAATATTTTACTGATTATACTTCGTACTTGAACTTATTAACGCGGTAATCTGAAAAACTAATTTTAATAGTATTTAAATAATAATAAAAAAAACTTATTAGGGGTACAAATTAGTCTTTAATCAAAACACAGATAGTAAATTGTTCAATCTATGTTATTTTTGTTTTCAAGCTTATTCGACGTATGGATTATCATTGCGTGAATTGTTATTTATAACGATTTACAACGTCGAGTTGAAAATTTGTTGTACAATAAAAAACAAAATCTATTCACAATTATTCACTATTACAAAATTGAATTACAGAAAAACCGCGATGGGTAAAAATGTTTTGACTCGGGCGAAAAATAATCTTTAATTAGTTGTTAATTATTAGGGGTGCTAACTTTTTTTACGTGTAAAATTCTTTCTTTATTCACTCTTAATGCAAGCGCAAGTTTTTCTTATTTTTTGCACTTTCTTCCGATTCTGTGTCTTTACACTTTTGGCCTTCCGCTACATTCTTTGTCTTCCATGTCAAATTCATCGTTCTTAAACTTGTGATACCACTCACGACAACTTTTCTCACTTAAGGCAGCTTCACCATATGCTTCGACCAGCAATCGATTCGCTTCAGCTGCGATTTCTTTAAATTAAAGAATTCTTATAAAAAGTTTCCGACAAACGATGCTTGAAAAAAGAACACATTAAAACCAGTCTAAAATCAGTCATCTTTGATGCTTGAGTTCTAGACAAATATTAAACGTAAATATCATGAAACTTGACATAATTAATTTAATAATGTCCTTCTTAGGAATTGTATGACAACAGAAAGTTATCCATAAAAGATATTTGGAAAATAAGTATTATTACTCTTTAAATATAAATGTGTGAATAGTCACATATTAGATACGTGTAAAATCCACCTATTTAATAAGAGAAAACGAAAACTTTTTTAATATAACTTTTTTACACAATTAATCACCTAAATCACTGAATCATCTGATATATTAAATCTTTTTTCTCATTCGTTAAATAATCAATAAACTATCAACTTTTCAAATAAAAAAAGAACATATGACGTTTTGTGAGAATAGAATGTAGGTGTACGCGAAATGCCCCAATTACTAGATATAGACGTTTGTCACTAGAAGGTCGAATGCAAAATTTAAATACGTAAATAATTATTCCTTATAATTGTAAATATTATAAATTATTATTTATAAATTAATAAGCATATTTACCTTATTACTCACTATACATTTAAATTTTGCAACCGACCACCTACTGACAAATGTCTATGTCTAGTAATTGTGGCATTTGGCGTTGGGGCACTGGGCGTATATCTTAGAACGTATTTATTCTGCTCAAAAATCGAAAATTTTAAAACTTGATGATCCACACACACTTAGAATCTTGCAAAAAGTAATTACGTATCACTGCTAAAACATGCAGAAATGAAAAGTCTGAATATAAGACACCAATGTCTAAATATGAGACACTGGTGACTAAATTATAGTCGCTACATGTCTTAAGAAAAAACGTTAAGATAAGTCACATTTAACGTCTTCTTTTGTGTTAACTAGCATCTGCATGTTCTCGCGAGGTTAGACGTCTGATTTCAGTCGCTCAATGTGACTGATACTGAGACGCTTGCATCATATTCAAACGTTTTTGTCGTAAGACCTTCAATTTAAACCAGACGCGAAAATCCTGTAAGACGTGAAACTTAATAACC
>JABFQB010000182.1:0-12157 GCA_022817105.1 Pseudanteris insignis
GCCTGGCCTGTCGATCTTGTCCTCTACCGCACGCCCTAACGAACGTTTCGTTGCCGGAAGCGTGTCACCGGGACGCTCCATGAAGACTCCCGGTCGCGTCTCGATGCGGCGTTTCCCGTTCCACTTCCGCTTGCCGATCAACGTCCTCGTGCGAAGCGCTGTCGACTCACGTGATTTGCGGTGACAAGCACGGCCGGATCAATCACACGCGACTCGCGGTCGTTGTCTCGCGGCACATTGCGCTCGACCAGTTAACCTTTGGCCCCTCGAGGGTGGTCGCGCCGCGCCAGGGAGGTCTTCCGATCACGCGTCCGGTATCGGGCGCAACGCGGACACGCCTGCTTTCAGCATTCAATCATCGTCTTCTCCACTTCGACACGACGTCCTACCCTCGTTCCAGAATCACAAATACCACTCGTCGCTCTTGCAAATGTCGCTACTCCTGCGACGATTTTAAATTTAAAATTTACCATTATCTTCATAACCTTCGTTAACAGACATGTTTTTATTTATAAAATTTTCTTAACATCAATGTAAATTCTTTTTTTTTTAATATATGACTCGTTTCCGGCTAATTTAAATTTAAAATGCATCCGTTTGTTTGTGGTTTCCTTTGATAATAAATCGTCTCACTCAGTGACAGTATAAGATACTTTTTTCTACGGTCAGGAATTAATAAAATAAATTTTATTTATAATTAATTTACTTAAATTAACACATTCACCGTTTTAATTAGGAATTATTTAATTTTAACATTTATCAATGTGTTAGATAATCTTCACTTGAAATCGAAATTTTATCTTATCATTTTAAAAAATATAACTCGTAAATAATTGCTAATTTGTAAATAATGGGTAATTAGTTAGAAAGTAGTCAGAATGGTTATTATATAGAACTTATCTTAAATTCTATATGAATATATACTATTTTTTTACTTTCAAACTAATTATATTCTCTACTACTTTACCATTATAAACATTGTAGCGATCATTGATACACAGTAAAAAATATTCGATTCATGAAGGTTCGAAATATTTACTTATCTTCTATGTTACTTTTTACCATAAAGCATTTTTCTAATAGTTTAGTAATGGCTGTTTATTATAATTGTCAACTAAAACAAATTTTTGTATTAAATTAAATATATAGGAACGAATATTATATTTTAGCTACAACACTTACACGGACGGGCAGAATCGACATACACTATAAAAAAAATTCTATGCACTGAGAAAAAAAACCACTAACGATTACAGTTTTTTTATGTTTTCGTTGATAAAATTTGTTGTAATGATTAGTAAAAATAAATTATACATTTCTATAACATACGAATTATTACAAAAAAAACAGTGTAAAATTACTATACCATATAGAAGTCCTAAGATATCATACTGAAGTCATAAAAAATAACTATACCAATATAAAGAAGGCTCATGTTTCGTAGGTAAAATTGTATCATAATAGGAGTTTTATACACGGAGAAAAAAAATCTATCTAAAATTACTATAACATCTACAGGCTCAAAGATATCTTTGCATTGTCTGAAAAAATTGCTATACCAAAGTTATAATACGTCCTGTAGCGTATGAAACTCTCTTATTATAAATTATGATACAATTTTAATGGTAATTTTAGATTCTAGATTTTTTTTCCGTCCACCCTACAGCACCTATCGTTACATTGATATATCAATTTTTTTAGACTATGCAAAGATATCTTCGTGTCTCTATATGGTATATTAATTTTACATCGAATTTTTTTACCGTATGGTGAAGTTAAATAAACGCGCATATTAACCGATATAACCGTTCAATAACTTTGGTTCACAAATGATCGAAATATATTCTAGTAACTATTACAGCACACAATATTTAAACTAATTTAAATTGGTTGATTGATTGGAAAGATTAAATTATTGTAATAATTGGATTTAACATCACTTCTCTTAACCTTATGATACTTCTTCTTTTTGAATGTTATCTTAGAGTAATAATTATATTCCTGTAAATAACATGTATTAGCAAAATAAAGTTCTTATTTCTATTTTTATAATTTTCACTAATATTCATTTATTCTATTATATATAAATATTGGAAAAAAATTTTCTGATATATTTCTTATACCTCTATATGAAAATTTTCTTTTAGTGTAGTTTCAAAAAAATATATTATCACGTCTAATATAAAAGCCCAGTTAATGATAAACGATATTTTATTACGATAGAAACGACAAAAGTCTGGAATGTTAAAATAATTCAAATATACCGTGAGTAATAAAGTATTACAACTTAACACATACTTATCCGCAGGTGTTTGAATGTTACATACGAAATCGCGATAGTGAAATCCTGATAAAATCGTTCAAACATTTAACATCCTTTAACGATTTGAAACGCGTTAATGATGACGAGCGCTAAATATGTATGTTTAAAAAAAAATATTTTCCCGACAATTAACGTAACCCAACGCGCATTAACATACTTATAAATGTAAATACAACTTCGCGCAATAATTTATCGATACACGAAATGAATTAAAAATGTTGACATCAGTTTTGACCGTCGTGTTTTTTCATCCCCCTCCCTCACTCTCGTTCGATCCAACGTATTGTTCTTGCGCAAATATAATGACCGAGGTGCACGCGCCAACCGATATTCACGGTATTGTGAGAGGAAGAATAAAAAAAGGGCACCTAACAAGCAAGCAAAGTGGTCTCAGCTTTCATTCTGGTTGCTCGGCGTTGACTCGTCGATCGCTACCCGAAACTACCGAGGAGACGAAATCTGTGAATGAATAAGTGGAATCGATGAATGTAGTAACCTGCCACTAAAAAGTTCCCACGCGAACTTCCTCCCACGAATAATGCACAGCGTCCAAGGAGTGCAGTATGGGCGTGCATTCAGTTCTTGACTTTATTGAGGAAGTTAATGAAGCGCACAATAATGATTTCTAAAAGACAAAAGTAAGGACACGATGATCGGCGGCCTCTCTCTTTTGATGTATTAATTTACTACGTACTCAATTACCGACGTTCGAACGGGTCATGCCATTCGGTCTATCAGCGTCTTCGGTATCTAAATATTTTTTTTTCTTGTTCTTTTTTTTAATATTATCATAAATTATTTGTTTTTGATTTCTAGTGAAAACAAAAGCTAAAATGCAAATGACAAAACTAATCTGGTAATTTTTATTTATAAATACAATACATTAAATTTATTCATATTTTTTTTTAAATTATAAATAAAAGTAAACAATAGTTTTTAAAAAATGTATAAATGAATGTAAACATATAAATATTTTATTTACGTTAATTTGATGAAAATTAAATTTCTGCAACCTTAAAAGAGTATATTTTCACATTCGTTCGCACATAAAACTTGTACAACCGGATTTCGATTGATACAATATCTACTGATGTGCCCCGAAAAGGTAGGTCAATTTTTGCACATCATATATCAGGCTCAGTAGCCAGAAATGCCATTTTCAACTTTCTACAGTCGTGCAATCAATTTACCTTATTCCGTGTTTTTGTTCTATTTTTTCATATGCCAGTAAGCTTTCGAAAATCGTCAGAATTTTGTCAAAAAATTTGTGTCACGTAATTTATTTTGATTGTAAGACGTCAAGTCGGTGCACAATAAATAAGTCAGTATAAACAAGTTTTATTATAAAACGCCTGATTGATTTACACTTTCATTCGAATAAAATGTATTTTAGTTTCAATTAATTAAACATTGCATTTATCAGAATTACACCGCTTTTTAGAATTATAGATTTCAGCTAAAACAGGTTTATTTTTATGATAAACATCATTTTCACTTAGGTACACTCAATTCCTTCTACTTTTATTCAATTATACTATTATTAAGTGGTTTTTTTATTCGTATAATAAATGAATCGTTTTATATTATGAACTGAATTTGTCTTCGTCTCAAACTTATATATAATATTTCTACTCAGTGTAAATATAATTTGATATTATCTCGACTACAAGAATGAATCTGCTTAAATATATTCCGATCTTACACTAAATGAATGTTATTGAATGTTTTTAAATATTAAATTGTACTTCGAGGACATAAGTAAATATTGTATAAAAATTACTGTGTAGCTTAGTGAAATTAAATATATATTCGTATAATCTAATCAATTTTACCTACGTTTCGCACAAATTTTCAGATTTCTTAATACACATCCAAGTAATAATAAGACTAGATTGTCTGCAAAAATGAAAATCATTCAAATAAAAAACTAAATTTGCTCAGTGGCGCAAGTAAATAATACACTTAGAAAAATGTCGTTTTAATAATTACAACGTTTATCATCAATGATCGCACTAACAATTTTGAGTATTTATAATATACATTATTACGGTTACAACTTATGTTTTGATAAATACAAAAATAGTTTCGAATTTTGCAACGTTTTTTAACAAAAATGCTTGATAACACTAATTTTTTATCTTGGTTGCACTAATTTCAACGTGACTGTACCATCACATGTTTCATAGTTTACGTTGCAAAATTTGATACAACGTTTCTCTCCGTGTATCTCTATAACTACGTAAAAAGGGAAGAAATTTATTATTTTAATTGTGAAAAATTTACGAAAAATGAAATATGAAATTACAAAACCTTATTTTTTGTGCGAGATTTTCGTGAAATATTAACGATAATTTAATAATCATTTTACTAGATAATTGCAAATAAAAATTATCCTTATTCAAAATTATTGTTCGAAAAATATATTTCATTGCGAGTACAATTTTTACAAGTCATTCGTCCGAATAAATATGTAAAAAAACACGTCTCGATTCATAAACTCACAATATTGATATTGTGCATCAATTTCTTATATTATTTTGAATTTTCATACATAATCTTAACATTGCAAAATTACTATTAATATTAGAGAATAATTTCTATTTTTTACTTCATTCTGTAACTCAATTTTTCTCAAACTGTCTTTTTCTTTCCAAACAGTTTGTGTATTGTTCGAAAGTTAGAAACTCTTGAATCCGATTGCACTAACCTTATTTTCTTAGGAGAATCGGTTACTGCGCACACCGTCCACATGTGACACATTATCATCAATAAAGATGAAAATTCAATCGATTATTTTTAACATATAATTTGTACAACTAAAAATATGAATATGTTGAATATTCCAAGTATATAATAAATTAAATTCGATAAATCACTGAAGCTAATTCATATAATTTCACAAAATAATAACATTTATTTTATATTTATTTTATTTTTTTTTTTGTTTAACGAAAACAAAAACATAATAATTTTAAATAATATTATAACTAATTTTATATTTTGAAATAATTATTGCTAAATTATACATTTAATTATTCTTATTTTTTGTATATAATAGAAAAACAGTTCAAAGGCTCGTCGAAAATTTTCATTTTTGCCTATTTATTTTCAATAGTTTATGATCAGTTTTTATTGTTCATAAACTAGCCCAACGCAGCATCACAATATGAGTTAGACTCTGGCAAGTTATACTAAGTAGAAATGATTTTGATCGCACCAGCGCCGAGCCAAATACTAGGAAGTTTTAACATGGGTAATTTCAATGTACCACTACACATATTGAATTGTTAAACCTTCATTTCTCGATATGTAAGTAGAATACATTCAGCTTAAGTGAAATGTTTTTACACTGTATTGAGTTTCTGTTTTCTATTGACTAGAAAATAAATCAAATGTAATCATCTAATTTTAATCTATCGTTTAAAATTGTTTATTCTTGTAAGTCGTTTTGTTATTAAAGCTGTAAATATCATTTGAAATTTTTATTAATTTTTTTTTCAGCATTCCTACTAGCGCGTATGTTAAAAAAAATATTTAGATCGAAACAAAAAAAAATGTATAAACTTTTAATATATGAAATTTAGTATCACACGATTATTGAGTTTTGTATTCAATCCTACCCATTAAACAGTTCGTCCGAAACGGTCGTAAAAATTGAAGCAAATTTGCGCGCTGGTAGTTTGTTAAATCGCAGAAGCAGTCTTGGAGGATGTTAACCCAGTAGGCACGTCCGAATGCGACTCGTGGCGAGCGTGCTCGAAGCGCGGTGCGCTGTCGGGGGTGTTCGTTATGTTCCCGCAGTATGAAAGGGTCACGTGCCCTTGTCATCACGTGTTCTCGAGCCTCCCTACTCGAGCCTTCCGATATCGTATTTGTACTGCGCGCTCTCATTGCACACGTCCATTATTACTATACGTTGTTTGTGTGTTTTACGCAGTCGTTCCGAATCTCTCCGTTTCACACACTTGTCCCAAGAACTCGGCTCCGGCCACGTATTATGCGCCGAAACAATGCACACTCGCAGAACCAAACTGCGCTTCACTCGATGTTTCACCGGTTTACGTGAGAAACCGGCGTATCCTGCTCGGCACGTCTGACTTGTCACGCTTGCGTCGATACCCGTTGGCCCCTGTTGGTCCTTTTGTTTTTAATTTGTACGCGCGCGCGTGATCACTGCGAATCGCTCGTCCGCGTTTCTCAGCGCACCTATTGGCCGGGGGCGTTAAAAAATACCGCTCGAAACATCGCCACGACTCGTGTGACCGTAGCTATTATCAGTTATTGATTTTAGATAAGTTTATACGATTCATAGATCGATTCGTATTTGTTCGATAATTTAGGAAATACTCATTTAAAATTATTTAGGAAATTTCACTTATTGTAAGTTTATATGGACTAACTGGTTCAGTCCGAAGTCTTCCATATGTAATTTGTTACACTGAGAAAAACATATTTCAAATTTCAATACTATTTTATAGTTTTTTCTAATACATTTTAATTATATTTTACTACACTCAGGAAAAAGTGAAAGAAAGTTTCGTTAACGTAACCAAAATTCCTAGTTATCATAAATGAATTAAACTTGACATTAAAAATACTGTTCACTGTACTAAAATTATTGTTGTAATAACAAAAATATAGTAATGTACACAATGAAAACATTGTTATCAGAAAAAAATAAATATCGTCAAGTTTAGTTTGTTACTGTAACTTAATTGTTTTCTCCGTGTACATTTCAAAATTTTCATACAACTTTTGTATACATGCATACTACTACTAAACATAGTATAATTTGCAAAAAAAATTTCTAATTGATAATAAGAAAAAGTTAATTTTTGAATAAGTGGAAATTCACTTATTTACACGCACAGAAATGTATGTTTGAATTAACAAAAAAAATTTTTTTAAACCCATTTTGTTATTTCAAGCAAATATTATATTCGTTTCAATGACACATTTTGTTCAATCAACCTGATCGATTAAGTGAAACGCATTTTTTTGAATTGACCAAAATATTTTGATGAATTACAAACTTCAGTACAAGCAGAATATTTAGGTTAGGCAGCACTCATGGATTTGACAATTATATTTTCAATGCAAACATTTTGCTAATTCAACAAAAACTTGAAAATAGAGTAATTTTATCAAATACACCAAATTTTAGTAATATTGACAAAATTATTCTCTACGCGTAATGTACTGAATTTCATCTTTTAAAAATGTTAATGCAGTTAATCAAAATTGTATTCATTTGATTGAATTTTACTGAAAAATTAGATTAATCTGAATTGATTGTCTTTATAAACTTAATCATAAAAATCTCTCATACATAGAGTATCTTTGATTTTAGTTCTAAATAAGACAATAAATATATTAATTTAATATATTAATATAATAAAAATAATTAATTTTTTTTTCATAACAGCTAGTAGAAAGTTTTGAAGAAGAAAAGCAACAATTTATATAATTGATAATTATTTGATAAAAATTGTTACTAAAAGAAATTAGTTGAACATTTAATGTTCTGTATTAGATTGATCAAACGCGAAATAAGTTTCTATGGTAACTGAATTGACATCTGAATAAAAATTCACCATAGCCGTTTCTTACTCATAAAAGTATTTACGAAAAAAGAATGTTCATCATTATATAATGGATGATAAAGATATTCAGTTTCGTAAGATTTGTTTGTATTTGGAGGAAAAAGATAAAAGTCGAAGAAAGGTTGGATTGGAATCAATAGACAATATGTTATCTCAAACTGAGAATTATAAAAAAGAAGATTTGATTGAAATTTGGAATGTTTTCCATAAGCCTGTAGTCAGAATTTTGAATGATAAAATAGAAATATGTCGAGAATTGGCTGTCGGGATATTAAAAAAATTCATCTTAACATTACCTGTGCAGGAACAAAATGTTGCTTATATTATACCAATTCTAACACGGCGTTTAAGTTCGCAAGAGTTATTAGAAACATCGGAGGAAATTCGTTTGTACTGTGTCTCTTTTATTATTATTATAATGAATAAGTATGAAAACCATTTGAATCCATATTTTGAAGATTTAGTTGCAATTTTAGCGAAAACTGTGACAGATAATTATCCCAAAGTCAAAATAGAATCTTGCCGAGCAATATCAGAACTGGCAAAATTATCGCCACATTGTTTTTATACTCATTCGGAGAGTTTTGTCAAAGGAATTTTTAGTAATTTTACACACCCGCATCCCAAAGTTCGCCAAGCGTCAATTTTTACAATTGGAGATGTTCTACAATATGGAAAAAGTATTATTATGCAAGAAATTTCTACACCGATGGCCCAAAGATTATTTGACTTAAATGGTTCAGTTAGAGCAGGTTCAATCTTCATTTCTATTTTATTTTTGTTTATTTTTTTTATGGTACTATAAATATGTATATATTTTTTTAATATAATTTAGCCGTAATTGAAGTTGCTGGAAATTGGCTAATAAACTTGAAAGATAAGTATAGCTGGTGGTATAAACTGATTCCCTTAATTTCAACTGGACTTCATGATGAAATTTCGGAAATTAGAAAACGATCTGCTGAACTCTGGAATGCAACTGGACTGAAATATTTAGAAGAAAATGAATCTGACGAGAAAATCAAAGATCGAATGGATTTTTTAGAGGAAAACCCAGAACATTATCCTCCAAATTGTGAGTAATTTGAGGACTGTACAATTATAATAGAATTATTTATTAATAAATTCTACAATTTATACGCGTTTTTGATAATACAATAATACATTATTCATACAATAACTGTTGTTAGTACAGAGACCAAATTTAGGATGCAGAATTATTGTGCAGCAAAATTTAGGAAAGCTGGTGAATGGTATTGTAGTGGAGTTAGATTATTGGTTGGTTGATGTGAGAATTCGTTCGGCCCAGTTGTTGTGCGTCTTGGTGTTTCATGCAGAACAAGATGTTACAATGAATATTGAAAAACTGTTGCCTGCTATGTATCGGTAATTTAAGAATAAACAAAATTAATATCTACTATTTTGTTGAATGGAAATAAAATTTTCCCACTGTTTATCTTTATTATATATTTTAGTCAAATGGTATAAAGTTTTTTATTTAAAACAAAATTGTAAAAATTATTCTTAATTACAATTACAAGTGATTACTTATACACAGAGCATGCAATGACGAAGATTCAAGGGTTGTTGAAAACATAGAATTGGCAGCTCTATACATGGGTTATTTCATTCCACCAAGCACTTATTGTCCTCTTGTTTTACTTTCTTTGGAAGAAAACCCAAAGTCTGGACATTTGCGTGTATTTGCATCGATTTTAAGTGGTAGCGAAAGAAGTAAATTAGAACCTGAATTGGAAAAAATAGCAGATTTTATTGAGCAAAATTTTCATCACAGTTCGAGTGTAAAGTACAAAACCGAAGTATTATCTTGCTGCAACTCGTTGATTTCTGTTTGTAAAGACGTAAGTCAAATTGAGATATGAAACTTCTATTAAAAAAAATAAAAAAAGCATTTCTAATAATTTTAGCATTTTGTGATATTCCACAGGATTGCAAAATAATTTCATCTCAATTGTTCAAAGCTATATTTTCTATAATGGCATCCACAAATGTATTAGAAAAAAAATCAAATGAGTTACTTAGTGAACTCGTAATTATAGAAGGTTTCAGCAACTTGAGTGAACTTTATTCTAAACATGTAAGAAATGTCTTGAACGAGATTCAAAATTCATGTGAATCCTGGAACATAAATACATTAGCTTTCAAAGTGTTCCAAGCATGTATTTCTGAGTGCTGGCATACAATTGTATCAAATGCAGATCTTGTTTTGACAATACTTGAAAAAACTACAAATAGCAATGCTGATGCTGAAGTAAGACTCAAGCAATACATCTTGCTTTCTCAATATCTTGTAAATAATGAACAAATTTTCTACAAACAACCTGTTGAGAAGATATCATTATTTGTTAATGCAATTTTGGATAAAGTTATATCTCCGGGATTAATTTGGTCTGCTGGTCGAACGGCAGAAGCTTTAAGAACAGCATCGGTATGTTGTCTTTGTGCACTATTGAAAAAACTTTTAAACAATTCATTGCAAGAAAATGACAAAATTCATGATCTGTCGTTTGTTATCAACGGGTTCAATGATTTCTTCGAGAAAACTATTCCAATTCTGGTTTCTTTGATAGACGACGATGCCATAAAAACTAGATATTATAGTTTATCAGCAATTTATTCGATAATAATTCTTGGAAAGCAGATGAATAGTGTTAATTTTGAACACATTCATAAAATATATCCGGTTTTACTAAAACGTCTTGATGATGGAAGTGATGATGTACGATGCGGGGCGATAGAACTTTTACAAGAAATTTGGAAAGATCTTCCAGAAGACTACAATTTAGAATTTTATAATGCCCACATAGATATGGTTTACACGACAGCAATAATTCATATGGATGATCCTGAAACTAAATTTCAAGATCTTATGCTAAGTAAATATAAATGAGTTTTTATTTTGTAAAAAAAAATTCTTCTAATTCTATATTTATCCTATTTACTATGGATTTTTCGGTTTTAGTTTATTTTCGTATTATTTTCAACATACCAACCGTATACATCTTAGCATTATCATGATTATTTAAAGCTTTGGGACAGTATTTAGTGGCATTTAAGTTACAAATTAATAAACATGTTACAATATTTTCAGATGCCAGGAAATGCATTGGAAAAGTACAGCCAAGATTATTAATACAGAAAAATGAAAAATGTCGTTCTAATTTCAGAAACCAAAAAGGTTTAGACTGTCTTCTAGAAAGCATCAAGGAAAGCTTGAAAATAAAAAAGAAAGAAAAATAAATTAATCAAAAAACATTTTCTTAACTATCTAACTCAATTCTTTTATTACAATTTAAGGGCAGTAATTAGTATTAAAATAGATATTATATTAATTACATGATTACAAGATATAGTTTATATAGTTTCAAACATCAATAACAGTATATTGTATTTTTCTTGTATTTAGTAATACGCATAAATTTTATTTATTTCTGATTTCAAGATCTTCTATAATTTTTTAATTAAATTAATGCTTATTTATGTGGCATCATAATAAACTTTGATTAATTAAGAATACTATTAATGATTTTTAGCCAATAAGACTGAATTCTTTGATAAATTCATCATATATGAGTGTATCTGAAAAAATTGATCTTAATGGATGCCTAATCGACAAAATATTATGTGTTTTGTATTCATTAGATATTATTCAGTAAATTATCACGCGATTGAGAAAACGTAATATTTTCACGCCAGTGAAGCGCAAACACCGTTCGAAAAGTATAGTCTCGCATGACTTTCTCGCGCGGCGTCTTACTATTGGTCGAGTCTAGTATTAGGCTGCTTGAAGGCGAAAAACGCTTGCGCGATGAAAGACTGTCGACGAATTGCTGAACAGTTCTATGAGAAGGGCCATAAACTCTCACGTCACTATCGTGCGAACAATTCGTAATGTCGATGATTGACTGTCATGATATGAGTGGGCGATCTATTACGGTATCACCTGTGCAACAGTCAGTGAGTCATATCTTGGCGCCGTGGAGCATTGCGTCGTGCCGTGTGCCAACATTTTCCGTTTGTACGAGGCCGTGAAGTACCGCCGCGCGATTCTCGTCGATGAAGTGTTTTCGGGCTGAGATCTGTGCTGCCAGATCAGGGACGAAAACGCGACGAAAGATCGCGATGCTCGGCTTGTGAAATCGCCGTGTGTCATTCGACTCGGATTGAGCAGCTTGCGCTTCGCTCCCGCGACCGAGCCGCGGAGTATCCA
>JABFQB010000184.1:0-12136 GCA_022817105.1 Pseudanteris insignis
ATGTGCTGAATTTTGAATTTGAATGCAAATATGCATTAAAAGTAATTAGTGTACTACAAAACTTAAATGTAATGTACCGATTACATTAAAAATGCATTAAATTTCAAGTTATTTTTAACATTGTAATTCACGCCACTGGGCCTCTGCAACCTTATCAATCATTCTATTAATATTAAAAAATATGCATAGAAAATGAATAAAAAAATGAATGCATAAAAAAATATTTTTTTCTATTTCTATAATGTTTCTATAATAATACTTATAATACTCATAATACTTTAATATTTATACAATATCCCAACAATGCCAACATAATTTGACATTGTCATTATTTGCCTCTACTTCATTGGTGTTTATTTTTATTTTATTTATTTTGTTCCCACGAGTAGGAAGGAAAGAAAGGTCCATCCAGTCGGTGCCCTCTGCGCCTAAATATGGCTATTTACTCTAGGAGATCGCCCGGTGTCCCAAAGAAACCGTTCTAGCGCGGTATCTAACACTTTAAATTGGGACAACCTACCCTCCAGCAAGCTAGAAGGGTTTGGAGGATCGCTCCTTAGTCCTTTCAGGGACCTCCACCTTCCAGAAGGTAATGCCCACAAAGACATCACCATTCCGACCATATACAGTAGAGGCTAGCAGATTAAATATGAACAATCCTCCACTCATGACAGAGCCCGTTTATAGGGATCGGTCATTTGCGCATCCTTCCATACTGGATTGCCCCTGTAGTCCCTGTTGGGTTCCTTCAGCTTAGCCCGTGTACCACGTCAAAGTCTTGCAATTCTAACCAAACAAGGGTAGGTTTTCTATACTGTAACAAATTTGTTTATAGGATCTTAATTTTTAGCGTAAGCAGATAATTTTTACGGGGAAAATTTTTTTTGTAGCAATATATTGCATAATGGGTTTAAAAACAACGTAACACTGTTTTATGGTTTTCGTCCTATACGGCTACACATTTTTAAAAACCCACTAGGTTTTCCATACTATCAAAGATTTTTGAATAGGATCTTGATATTTGGCTTAATAAAAAAATATTAAGCAATATTAATCGCAATTAAGGCCTTGCGATTTTGTCTGACAACGTGATACTATTTTTATATCAAATACAGTACAATAATGTGGTAATATTAAAACAGTACTCAGCAACATTATAGAAGTATTATAGCTACATTTAGTGTTTGTAAGGTAATTCAGTTATAAATACCTTGGTTCACACTGTATTGTACAGCGTGCATTTAAACCATGTGTTGCACTCCGTGCAATATGTAATTTATAATTAACGAATTGTATATTTCTTAAACAAGTACAATAAGCCATTTTGATTTGAGAAAAATAAAACTAAGATACTTTTTATTTTATATCTAAAACTTCAAAAATATCCTTGAAAAGAATAAATTATTTATAATCACAGTTTATATTGTTCTATTTTTATTTGGTTATAAGTTACATTTTTTTTTCAATTTTTAACAGGTTTTATCACACTCAGTAAAATAAGGAACGAAACAAGGTGGATATTTTCCAGCCATTGAAACTGGTTTAGGTTTATACACAGGCATGTACGATGGTCCAGGAGTTATAAATAGCTTATTCGGTTTAACTCTACCCATAATTGAAAATGCTGGACTTCTTGGTGTGGTTAAGGTGAATTTCATATCATATGGCCCAGCTGATGGTTGAAGTTTATTATTTAGATTTCTTAACCCGCTATGGAGTAAAATAATAGTCATTAACTTTAGTTTTCGTTGAAATTATCAGAAAACAAAATTTAAACAATATCACACTAACATAGTAAAACCAGCGTTTTTAGGTTTCATCCTTGTATCGTACTTAGGCCCTGGACTTTGACTGCCAATAATCGGCTTTGTTTTAAATTTCATCGTAAATCCAGGCTTTTTTGGGCATTTTGGATAACTTACCAAATAAGGTCCAGGCGTGGTTTGAGTTTCTAAGAATATTTAAATAATTTAAAAATGATTTTCTATCTCCTAGATCATGAGTTCATATTCCACTTTTAAACAGTTTGATGCTAATTACTTGAGCTGAAACGCAATCCCATAGAAAACCCTTGCTTTTTTGGTGGTGGAAAACTATAAACTGGACCTGGAGTATTTGACTTGTATATGAAAGGTTTGCTTTCAGGAAATGAATAAGCTGGATTTTTTACTTTTGTCGGACAATGATCCTTGTAACCAATCACAGACCTCAATTGATACTTTGGTCCAGGACCTGATAATAATTTAATATATAAATGATTTGATGATTGAAAAATGGTTAAAATAAACTTACATGATTATTTATATATAATATAATAAATATATTGCAATATACGATTACCTATAGAACCACATATTTTTTCCATTTTCATTCCTTCTTTTTCTATTGGTGATTTTTTAAGTTTTGTTTTTTTTGGTGCCATTTTAAGTTTATTTTACTCTTTTTATATATTTTTTAATAATTTTTATTATTTTGTTACATATATTGAAGGACTTAAAACATCTACATATTTTTCACGATGACATATTTACGTTAAAAATGTAATCACATCATTGAAGATGTTTCATTTTTTGATATTTAATAATTAACAGATGAAAATCAAAGTTTTTATAGTTGTGTCATTATTTAAATAAAAGAATGTTTCAATTAACTAATTATGAAAAAATCGTGGTTTTATTTGGATTATATGAATGTACAATTAAAAATACAGGGTTTAATACTTTTAAAGTATTATAAGTAAAAATAACAATTTGATAAAATACTTCTATTACACATTTATTCAAAAATATGTATGTTGTTTAAACAGATTTAAAGTAATTTGTAACAATGTATAAAATATAATTTCGTATAAAAGCATCGCTTCTTTCAATAGTAAAGTTTTGAACAATTCAAATACATACAAATGTCGTATGAAAATACTCTATATCTTTGGATCTGACGCAACGATGTATTACAATGATTAATGATCATCGCTGTACATAAAATTACAATTTACCTTTAATAACTTTTCGAGAATAGTTATTTCACAAAATTCATCTACGAAACAGTAGCCTTATGATTGTTCTAAAATTTCGCAGGAGAGATCAAACATCTGTCAACGTAATTTGATTTTAAAAAATCTCGAAGAAGAATATTTTCGACAAAAGTTTAATCTTTTTTCATTCATTTCAATTTCACTTGCTTATTAGACATACATTAAATCAAACAATCTTTGAGGAATGTGGTTTATGAAAATATACCAATATATAAAATAAATTTTATATATTTAACATTATTTTGGAATATTATTAACATTTCTAGTTTTTCTAAATATAGAATTTATTTTTTCATATAGCTTTTGAAATATAGCTGTTTTTATATATAAATATTTTTTCTAATATAATGTTTTGCATGGTATAATCATGATTTTTGTCAGCAAATTTCTGCGCAAAAATTTTAACTTTCTATAACAAAATTTGCCTTATAATCCATTGGTAGCTGAATTGCACTTACTAAAACAAATCGCATTTTTTATATAACCAAATAGATCCATTGTGAAATATATAAATTTTATCTATCTCAAAATGAAATTAAATAAATAACTAAATATAAATCTAATGATTATCATTGATTTGATATAATTCTAAATAATAAATTAAAAACTCATAGCATATTAAAAACGAAGGAAAAAATTATATTTATATTAATTTTTAAGTGAATGTATCGAATTTAGGATGTTTATAGTAACAGCACCAATCTTTTCTTAGAAACTAACAACTCAAACGTTTACCATTTACATCATTAAATTTCACATGACTTTTTATTAAGGATATGTCCTATGCAATTTATAAAATGCTTACCAATTATAAAATATGATTAAAGTGCAAATAAAGTTTTATTATTTTATATTTAATTGTCTATTAAAAACTAAGATTTCGGTGAACTTCATAGGTAATTGCGTACAACACAGCCTTAATTTTATTCATGTACAGTTCTTTAAATCAATTCTAATAACATTAGCTGCCGAATCTCAGTTGCTTTTTAAAGAACCAAGTTTTAACAATTAAGATTCTTTACTATTTAGATAAGAATAATGTAGTTAAACAGAAATCACTCTGACGGAGTCAATAATTTTATACAGATCATAAATATCCAACATAAATTATAAAGTAATTATATGTGAAAATATTTTAAAGTGATAAATTATCACATTGTAATGAAGAAGTATTAAAAGTTATTCTATTTTTAAATATTGATTTAAAAATTATAAAGAATTTTTGCAAACAAAATAAGTACCATGAGTGTCACTTGAACTTCACGACACGGTACAAAAATATGACTAAAAAACCTCATAAAAACTTTGTATAATTTAATTTTTTCTCGCCAATTTCTTCAAAATTCTATATAATTTATATCAAAATATTAGATTATATAATTTGAAATTTCTACAATAAGAAAAGAAAATGTTTCAGTACTATTTAACAAAAACATAATATTATAAGATATATCTCTTATAATACTGATAATATTCTTTTACGGTCAAAATGTTTAAACTCATTTCACCAAATGTTTGAATGATGGTTTTTATTTTATTTATTTTTTTTTAAGTTAAATTATATTGTGTTTGAAAATATTGAGTAATTAATAAATCACCAACATAAAAACAACTTCTTCATTTGTAACTGTAATTTGTAAGAGTACTGAAAAAATAAATTAGATTAGAAAGTCAGATCAAAAAGTTATTAGATTTCCGTGTTCCATGATAAGAACAAGAAATATCATAATTACATTTTAACTGCTTACTTCTATTCAAAAGATCTAAATTTAAAAAATCTTCAAACTAATTAAAAAACAATAGCATTCGTCTTGGAGGATTTTTTTGACTTTTTAATTGTGTTTAGCCTATTTAATAATCAATACTTATTGTTATGTTGTAATATTTATATGTACTAATAAAGCAGCAAGTTCTAAATCTTCACTGTAACTATTTTTCAATGGGACACTTCTATAACCAGTTCTTAAACATCGAACCTGCAAAAAACGATAACAATCATAAAATTCAATCTCTAAAATCTTAAAAGTTTATTATGAAAAATACTTATTAAATACTTACAGGGTAAGTAGCTTGTCCAATGAAATTTTTATCTCCGAACATATCTTCATCTTGTACAACGAAACGTAAAAATGCAAAATATGGATTAATAATTTCAAATTCACAAAATTCATTCCATAATGGGTTCAGTCCATTGTCAGCTAAAGTAAAAGTATTCAGTGTATAAATAAATATGTGATAAAATGCAAATTTTACTTTATATACATATATAAAGAAATTGAAAATCATATTTTCAAATGAAACTTACTTATGGGTTTTGTAGTTAATTTCATTCCAGAATCAAAATCTGCACCAATCACTTCTACTTCGACCAAAGGACTAGCTGTACCTCTACCAGATTTGCTCAAATGTCTAGCTCCAATCACATGTAAAACTATTTTCATAGGTTCCACATCGACAAGTGTATTTTTGTCATATGGATTAAAGTCATCACGAAACATGAAATCTGGCTTCAGCAAATAACCACAATTGCCATTTTCACGAAATTTGGCCTGATTTAGTTGCATTGGCTTATCTCCTGTTTGATAATTTAAAGCTACCATTTGGCATCCAGAGTTCCACATAGGTACGGGATTATAATTTGATGAATCAATTCTCTGTCCTTTTGGATAAACACGGCTAAATTGAACCTACAAATAAATATTATCTTTGAAATTTATTACAAATATTTAATACAGTTTAACGAGAGCGTAATTTCTATAAGACTTATACCTGATGATATTTGATAAAGAATTTATTTTCCTGTTGACAAATTAATTTTTCAGCTTTTGTCTCAGGAAAACTACTCATTTCATTGAATACAAATCCTTTTGTTTTTATTTTATCAATATTTAGAGCGACTGATCGACAATAAACTATGAGATTAGACATTTCTTTAGCTATCCTCCAAGCGC
This sequence comes from Pseudanteris insignis, assembly GCA_022817105.1. NCBI lineage: Eukaryota > Metazoa > Arthropoda > Insecta > Hymenoptera > Scelionidae > Pseudanteris > Pseudanteris insignis. The sequence goes on from JABFQB010000184.1 coordinate 5,986, forward strand.
GTTCCATTTGTTTATGATGATTTTCCTAAAATAAAATTTTAAATAATAATATCTATTTAATAGTTTAAAAAAAATAAATACAGACTATGTTTGCTGAAAATAGTTATAATATAACATAATCGTTCATTACATACTCTAACACTAGCATTTTGTGCAGTTTCTTGAATTTTAGTCACCCATTCTAAAGCATCATCTTTAGATTGCGTTGCAACTTCAAAAACAGAACAAGTGCTTGGATTTTGAATTCTTAAAACCCATTCTAATCCAGGTTTTTCTACCATAGTCAGTTCTACAATGGCACCTACTATATCTAGGGATCCTTTTTGTAAATTTCCAAGCATCATTGAGTCTGAAGACTTTTAAAAAATTTTGTTACTAATTTTAATTTTACTACTAAAGTTTTTGCAATACTTTCACCATTAGGATTATTATCACTATTATAATTTTACTTACATCACTTTGACTTTCGGAAGAATCAATATCTTCAACATAATTTGCTGGGAACCAGTGTTGCTTTTTACCGCCATAATCTCCCTTCCACCATCCACCCGGTTCTTTATTCACATTAGTTATTATTGCGTGTTTAACTAAAGTTAATTCGTCATCATTGACAGCTTTAAAATCATAAAGTGCTTTAACATTTACCTGGAAACAAATTTTTCAAAAGTTCAAATATGATCAAATGAAGTATATTGTGATATTAATTTAGATCAAATACTTACTTTAGATATGAAACTAGTTGGATCCATATATCCAGGAATTCCATAAACTGTATCATCGAGATCCTTTATAAATTTTGAAAAATTAAATGCTGTTAAATTAACTTTCTTACAGAGTCTTTTCAAATAAATTTTTACTTTAATGACTACCTTATTATTAACTAATGCAAATTAAGTTTTTATATGTAACTTACAAATCTTCTGTTCCGTACGATTTCTCGATTAACAGGATAAGTAAGTTTAATTTTTTTATATAATGGATGTCTCTCATAATAACTCACTAGCTCGACCAAATTTTCAAATTGTATTGTTCCAATTGTATATAGTCTCCCTTCAAGTTTTATCCGGCAATGTTTAATTTTCTTTTCAGCTCTGTGGATTGAGAATTTTAAAGAGAATACAGATTATCATAACATGTTTCAATATTTATTAAAAATTACAAATAATATTATTTTTTTTTATAAATATTTACCTAAATGATATAGCAAATGTATTACTCTCTTTTTCACTGGGGCGCACCAAAAATGCACCATCTGTAGGAACTCTCTTTAGCATCTCTTCAGCAAGTGTGCGAGAACAGTCGGCTTCCCACCATTCTTTTTGTCCATGTTTATTAGGTTGAGGTACTGGTTCACGTAAAATGACCAAAAAATCCTAAGACAAATAAATCGGGATCTCAATACTGTCGACTCGATAATTTAATTTTTAGCAGCTGATAGTGAGTGAAAAGAAGTAAATTTAGTTATAATTGAAGCATAACTATTTTTGAAGTATAAAATTTTAGAATTTATGACCGTATATCAAGCATTTTAATAGTGAATTGATGTAGTTAGAATTTTAAAATGAAAAGCGTAAGACAAATTTAAACAATGTAAAATAATAAGACAAAAAATATAATTTGTTCATAAATTCCAGTAACAAATTACCTTTAAATAGCAGACTCTTGAAAAGCATCTAATCGTAATTTTGAAACAAAGAAAGACAGAATGATTATTTGAATATTAAATTTAATTAAAAAAAAGAAATTAAAAAAGTTGAATTGAAGTAATTTATATAAAAATAGTTTAAAAAATGTACTTTACAGATAAAAGATTTAATTAGGAATATTAGTATTCAAAAAGAAATAAAGAATTAAAAGAAAGCTTTTTTAGATTAAAAAATATGTGGTACCAGACTTCTGAAAGGATAAATTCGGTAATACGTAATTAGGCTGTATAAACTGTCAAAGCAGTTTGCCTCTATAAGATAATATAGAGTTTGTCCCATATCTTGTTTTAGTTTGATTCTACAGTGGTTAACTCGATCATTTCTCCAGAATGATAAAGAATAATCGCCTACAAAAGTAACGCATTGGCGAACTAAAAATGTTCCATTTCCTAAATACGAGTACTTTTGCAATAATTCTTCAGCTTCTTCTCTACCTCTTTCAAGTCTTCCATGAAACCACATTTCCCCAAAATGTAATTCATCATTAGGAATACCCTACAGGTAATAAGATAATATATTTACAAAATTATGGTAATAATTGGTAATAATTGATTAATGGAAATAATTAAATATATGGAATTATATGTACTTCTAAAGGTTTTCGAACCAAGCTTTCGTCATCATCATCTGGTTCAGTCTCTTGAGTTCTTGAAAAAATGTCAGTATAGTATAATTTATTTTGTGTTAAAACGAAAAAATGTTGATTCCATTCTTTATCAACAGGATCTTCTAAATACAAAATACCATTTTTCACAGTATTTCTTAAATCCATTTCCTGCTTACTTTCATCGTTCCTAACTATGAAAGCGCTTTCTTCTACTCCATCGGGTAATTTTTTATGTTTTAAAATAATTTTCCTGCATAAGGCATATGGTGAAGGCAACGCAGTTTCATTTTTGTCAAGAGGTTGCACTAAAAGCATGTCCCCAAAATTTTCATGCATGATATTTGCCATTTTTCGCTGCTGAGATAGTGTGCAATTATCTTCTATTGATAATATTACAGGATATCTATGTGAAAAAGTGATTATTTTGAAGTATAGAATTTAATAATTCTATAATGTAACTTTATGTAAAAAATCAATTGATTTTAATTTCACTAGTATAAAAACTTACTCGGATGTAGCAAAAGCGTATTCTTTAATTGTTCTAATAACATCTATAAATTTTATTCTTGTTGTAAGGGTATGTCCATGATAAATAAATGGCATACCATCGGGTCCATCCCAGCAATCTAACTCTATACACCTACAACCACTTTTTAAAGCTCTTACATATGCTTGGCAGCTACTTTCACTACTTATTTGATCACCAGTCAGGTATCTGCAATGCATATTAATAATTAAACATTAGAATTTAAATATAATTAAATATAAATGAATGATTATTTTCTACATGTAGAAGTAAATTAAATTAAGTGGATGATTGAATTGTTACGCACGTATTATGTGAAGATGCAATCCAGTAATGAGATAATGGTCTGGTCATGTCTTGATAAACTTCATTATACTTCTTATCCCAAATGTCATTGTGTTTTGAAAATAAATAACCTATAAATTCTTGGAAGGAAAAGTATGGTTCCTGACCATCTCTTTGTGGATCTTGCAAATAATCACACATATAACGTGACGTTTCTGTGTCATTTATGCCCATGATATTGTGCTGCTCAGTTAAAAGGAAACTTTGAAATTCTTTAAGTGTTACAGTTCTACCATTTTTAGAATATTTCATTAAATTCCACCAATCTTGGTTGCTCTAAAATATGACGAATAAATACTCAATCTAAATATATGAAAGAAATCGTATGATTGACGAATAAAAATAAAAATAATTTAATTACACTATTCTCAAATAATAATTTTTGATATAGAGTAACAAAGTCATCGAATCCAATTTTATTCCGGTTTTTCGTATCAACTTCTTGGAATATCTCTCGCAGCTTATTTGTTGAAATTTTGTAATTTATTTTAGGAAGAAAGGATTTAACATCTTTAAGACTAATACTGAAATAATAAATTTTAAAAGAATTGTATTATTAAGAAATAATATTCTTTCTACAATATACTTATTTAATTTGTAATGATTATGTAAATGTAAATGTAAATTACGTTTCTCGAGAACTGTCCATGGAGTAAAATTCTTTTCTAAGCCATCGTTCTACCTGTATTGGATATGGTGCATCAATGGTGTCTTGCATTAAATATTTTAATGCTCTTATCCATAACTTACATTCCTTAACGCTGAAAGCTATTAAAATTAAAAAATTCATATATATATATATTAATTAAATTAAATTTAAGATTCTGTGTAAATTTATTGTTTTATATTCAAAATAATCTCTACCTGCGATGGATAAAGTTTTCAATCTGAATTCAGAACCATAGTAAACAACAAAACAGAGCATGTTATTCATTTTCTTTGCTTCTTCTGGCCATTTTTCAAAATCTTTTGAGTTTTTACCCAGTTTTATTTCTTTGATTTCTCTGATTTCAACTATAATATTAAATTTTATTAATGAAATAAGTTCTAGTTAATTGAACATTATTAATCAATGGATATAGTACAGTTTAATTGAATTATTAATTAGTTAATTAATTTATTAGTATTTATTAATTTTTGTATTTAATGGTTACTGTTTGAAGTATTGTAATACCTGAGCCATCAAAAGGCCTAGAATTTGAATTTCTAGTCCAAACAAGTTGTCTTGTCTCACGTTTTACCATCAACGTTTTTCTTTCTGGCTTTTTTCTTGAAAAAAATTTTGTCACAACTGTACCACGCTCTATTTTGCTAATGCTTTGTTCAATCTCTGTCATAAAACTCTGCATCATGAAGAAATGAATACCTTTCTTTCAAACGTATCACTAAAAATAATTTGAAGCGTAAATTATTGAAAAACAGTGATAAACATAAGAAAACAATTTTCAAAGCTTTATTGCATTTATTTCTTTTCTTTAACATTTAATTTGATCATTTTAATTTTTTCATTTATTCAAACCATATTTTTGGAATTTATATATTAATGAGTTTATAAATTTCATAATATGATATATGTTTAATTTGAAGTTTTCAAAACTAGATATTAGCATTATTCTTAATTAGTCATAATGGCAAGGTAAAAATGTACAAGTGTAGTATTAAATTTGGATATACTTGTTCAATCATTCAATGTCTATCAATTATATTTTTTCATTTGTCAATTGACAACAGTCAATTAATTTATTAAAGGAATTAAATATTTTTATTAATATATATTTTATTTGAGTAACATAATGTTTTTCGTAATTTTATTTAATTATATGTTTTAGAATATTATTATTTAATGTAAATCAAATTTTCTGTTATAGTATTCAATAAATGAACTAATAATGCAATTATTATTATGTGCAATAATATCTAATAATAATCAATATTATCAACATATTCATATAATTATCATCAATATTATCAATATTCATATTATTCTAGCTAGTTTATTTCAGTAATTAAAAGTAAAAAATAAAAGTGAAGTTTTTAACATGTAACTATACTATTTATGATCATAGCCTATTTACAAATATAGTTTTTTAACAAGTACTAAACTAACTTTCCATATAGAAAATGAATTATTGAAACATAATCTGTTACAAAATTTTGTATTTGTTAAGTAGTTAATATGTAATTGATAATAATTTACAATTAAATAATATAGATATTAAATAGTTTACATTCATTATTTGCTAAATAAGTTATATATATTTAACAGCAAGATATATTTATTATTTTAAACAATTCAAATATATTCAGAATTCAAGATATGATATTTAAAAATCAAAAATCTCTGTCTCTTACCTATGATAAGAAAGTTTAAAGATGTATAGGTTAGAAAAATCGAGGGATAATCATAGTAGCCTTTGCAATCACATATTTTTTTGAACTGTCATCTAAATAATCCAAATTATATGATTTATCACTCTAACAACATTTTTAAACAATTATTATATTTTTAACTTCTCTCTTTGTTCCCACTTTCTTTTTCCATCTTTCTCCTCTCTTCCCTTTTCTTCTTTTTTTTTTCCACTTATTTACTTTTCTATTTTCCTTTTACTGCTTTTTCATTTACCACTTTCTTTTTCCTCTTCACACACTACATCGTTCTTCTGTTTGTTGTTTTTTCCTCTTTTTTTTTTTTTTTTTTTTTTTTTTTTCTTCTTTCTTTTTTTTTTTTTTTTTTTTTTTTATTTTGTTGTTTTAGCGTTTTTTTTTTTTTGTTTGGTTTTTTTTTTTTTGTTTTTTGTTGGTGTTATTTGAATGTTGTGGATGGGTTGTTTTTTTATTTATTTTGTTCTTGGGAGGTGTTAGTTTTTGTGTTTTTGTTGTTTTTATGGGTTTGTTTTTCTTTTTTTTTTTTTTTTTCTCTGGATCTTTGTCTTTTTTGTGTTTTGGTGGGGGTGTGGTGTTGGGGTT
>JABFQB010000185.1:0-12132 GCA_022817105.1 Pseudanteris insignis
ACCAAAGAGTTCTTGCACAGTGGATTGAACCTTTGGTACGCGCGTCATGCCACCAACAAGCCAAACTTCACCAATATCAGTTGTTGACACTTCTGCATCAGACAAAGCTTTTTGGCAAGGTTGGATGGTGCGTTTGATCAAGTCACCTACTAAACTTTCAAACTTGCTGCGAGAAAGTTTAAGATTTAAATGCTTTGGACCACTTGCATCCATTGTCAAATAAGGCAGGTTAATATCAGTTTGAAGTGAGCTGGACAATTCAATTTTTGCTTTTTCTGCAGCCTCTTTTAGACGTTGCATGGCCATTGCATCTTTTTCTACATCAATACCTTGCTGCAAAATAATGAACATATTTTATTAATTAAAAGTCAAATTAATTTTGACATAAATTATCATAACAAAACTTTTTAAAAAAGTATTGGTTCTATAGTAGATGTATTTAATCAATTTTTATACTTACTTCTTTCTTGAATTCAGATGCCATATATTTGACAAGAGCATTATCAAAGTCTTCACCCCCTAAGAATGTGTCTCCATTAGTTGATTTTACTTCAAATACTCCTTTTTGGATTTCCAAAATAGAAATATCAAAAGTACCACCACCCAAGTCATATACCGCAATACTAGAAACAAAGAAATTTTGTTATAACTTATGTAGAATAAAATTATAAAAATCATACATTTATATATGTTATAGAATACTGCAGTAATATTTTTAAATTTAATCAAATATTTTTTCAATTAAATATATTATCTAAAAGTCCCAAAAATTGTATAAACATACATTTTATCATCTGTTTTGTCCATGCCATAAGCCAATGCAGCAGCAGTAGGTTCATTGATAACCCTTAAAACATTCAAACCAGCAATTTGTCCAGCATCTTTGGTAGCCTGTCTCTGGGAGTCGTTGAAATAAGCTGGTACTGTAATAACTGCGTTTTTCACTGGTGTGTTAAGATAAGCCGAAGCTGTTTCTTTCATTTTCACTAAAACGAATGCACCAATTTGACTAGGTGAGTACATTTTGCCATCATCTCCTTGAACCCATGCATCTCCATTCGAAGCACGGACTATTTTATAAGACACCATTTTCCTGTAATACACATATTATAGTAACAACAGAGGTAACATAATTTAACTTTTAAATTTTTAAGGTTTATTCAGTTAACTTACATATCTTTCTTGACTTCAGAATCCTCAAATTTACGACCAATTAATCGTTTTGTAGAATAAAATGTATTAGCAGAATTTGTAACTGCTTGGCGTTTGGCTGGCATTCCAACAAGACGTTCGCCATCTTTAATATAAATTAATATTAAATTTATTGCAAAATTTATTAAAAATTAAATTGGTCCTGCTTGTTAAATTTAAGCAAAATAAGGTTCTTTTTCTATATATATTCTTATTACCTTTAAAAAATGTTGAATAATATTTATAGAAATTGTATAATATTGTGTAATATTGTAAAGACAAATAAAATCTGCAAAACATAAAATAATAACTAACCTTTTGTAAAAGCTACATAAGAAGGCGTTGTTCGAGATCCTTCAGCATTTTCAATAACTTTAGCTTGTTTACCTTCCATAACAGCAACGCATGAAAACGTGGTACCTAAATCGATACCAATAACAGCACCTTTAACTCCTTCGGATCTAATTCAATCAAATCAATGTACATTACTATTAAAATTTTTTACTATTATGATTTCATTAATTTATTATTACTCATTATGATATAAGAAATCTATTGAAAATCTAACATAATTACAAAATAATGATTTTCATAAAATTAATTAAACTGAAAAATTTCTATTTCAAGATTTATGTTATTTGACATTTTTATGTACAAAAAAAATTATAAACTGAAGAAAAATTTGTTTAGAGTATATATATAAAACAACAGAAACTAATTTTATATTCAAGTACAATTTGCAATACATCAAGTAAAGTACATATAAACACTTAAATATAAATGAGTTCACAAGGAGTAGATAGATAAAATTTACTTACTTATAGCGACATTGTTGAAAACTGTTTGATTTGTTATCATGGTAAAGAGCTGGAGCAACAGCCTATGGAAAAATGGTATTGTCATAAAATATTGTAAAATAGTAATTTTCAAAATTTTCAGAACCAAATGAGTGGAATATGAATTTTAGAGTATTGATTCATTAAATTTAAGAATTTAGTAATTCAATATCTACTGATAAAATGATACCACAGAAAAATAATATAATTTTTGCTTGAAAATAATTAAATAACATAATTTGATATGTTGACAAGTTGAAATCAAAATCAAAAGTTACATAATAGATAATATAGAATATATAGACCAATTTAAATTGGAGAAATTATTGAATTGTGATTATTTTATAGTAAAATAGATAGTAACATAAATAGTTATGTCATATTGTTCTTTATGTATTTTTATTTGTATATTGTTTTTATGGTATCTTGAATATTAAGACCTTCGAAATACAGTAATATATTTAGAAACATAAAGATCACATAGTGGTATTACAAAAATTATTAAATACTTGTGAATTTATCTTCTAATTTTTTCACAACTATAAGTTTCTTTTTAATGTTGTATCTGATAATTATGTAATAAATTTTTTAAAACTCATAAAATATAAAAATATATAACAAGATACATATTCATGAATGATCGTTAGTAATTAAAAGCAAAAATATTTTTTAAAATTATCATTATTAGAATACAAATGATTTAAATAAAAAAATTATTAAATTTGGTGTTATTATAGAATAAAATACAAAATTGTTTTGAATTTTTTCCCCAAATACAGTAAAAAAATTAATAATTTATGCTGCATTGTTAATAATTAATTATATATGGAAATTGACCGTCTTTTATATCATAACAAATAAATTAATAAAAAATAAATGAATAAATCTGAAATCTATAAGTACAAGGGTCAGGTCTGAATCTAACCTCAATAAATAATAAAAGAAGTACAGTAACAAAAGATGATTTAATTTAAAACGCGAAACTTTGAATTTTCGATAAATAATAAGTAAAATAGAATAAGCAAGCGCTAAACAATCTAACGCCAATAAAAATCTCAGACTATTGTAGTTCGATTAGGCCAGTTTTCATTAGCACGTGCAGGCCCTATCACACTACTTTCCATGCATAATACTTGAATAGAAATAACAGAATATAATATGAAAAAACTACGAAATACAATTTTATTATTCATAAGTTTTGGTCTCAAGGAAAATCATATCATTTCAAATCGAATTAATAACATTTTATCGTTCGAAATATTTTTCATGAATCGCAGACACTCATTTCTGAGAATACGAGCCGGAGGTACGACACGGTAAATGACGAATATCGCCGATCGTGTTTTTAAACTTACAGTTTTTAGCGTACTAAATTGACGACGCGAGACTTCTCGAGTCAAGCCGGAGCAACCTCGGGAAAGCAATTTCGCCGCAGCCAACATTTTTAAAAAATCTTTGTTAATCTATGTGATGCGGAATTCACAAACGAGAAGAACTTGAAATTAGAAATCACACGATCCTCCTAACTTCACGTGTATGAAGCAGAATGACGCAACTATATCACCACACGCCGAAACGCTGTTGGTCCGTATTCACTAACCAATCAAGTGAGCTGGATAATGTATATAGCAAATCCAGTGCGTTTCCCGAAAGTTCTAGATATTCCCACAGACATTTGATTGCAAAATATCAAAAGTTTTTTCCAGATTGTGCAAAATTGTTAAACAAACAGTTAGAAAAAAAACTCATGAACGACTTTTCTAACATAAATCGACGATTCTTTTCAATTTTTCCAATTTTTAGATTTTCATTTTAATTATCACTATTTTTGCGGGATTTTCAAATCTCTGCATGATTTTACTGATTTCAATTTACTATAATTTGGATTTGATCAGAATAAATAGATTCTAAAAAAATAAACAAAGGATTGCGTGTTTCAAATTTGCCTCTAGCGATTGCCAGAAACACAAATTGTATTTATTTATGCCATATTTGACTACATAATTGCTACCAAAACTGTAACCTCTTTTTGTTACGCTCCTGATTAATATCTATGAAAGTATGTTAAAATAATTTTTTTATTAAAAATCAGAAATTTTGATCACTCATCGCATAGCATACGCTGAAAATTACAAGCTCTTAAAACTTGCATGATAATATAATTACGGTAACAAATGTAATATTTAATAACATTGCACATGATTGTACAATATTACTTCAACACTTCTGTAATTTTATATAACCACTCTATTCACTCCTACTTTCAAAACGCTAAATATTTGTACAACATTGCTATAATATTCTGGAATATTGAATATTAACGCTAAATATGAATTGAATATTTCTGTAATATTGATGAATATTAATGAATATTTATAAATATCGTAGTAACATGCATTTTATCTCGAATTCATATTGTAACTTTTGAATTCAATTTTATACTTATCTGAATAAGATGAATATTTTTCAATAAGTTATTGAATAAAATGTTGAAAAATATTTTTGAATATTAATTTTCAGTATTGCAAGAATATTTAAAAGTGGGGCATTTATTAATATTCATAAGAATATTATAATGACATAAAATATTAGAAAAATTATTTATAAATTCTAAAAATATTTGTATAGCGACTTCAGTTTTCATAAATACTGAACTATAAATACTACTAATATAGTAAATCAGTTTTTATTTAATTACATTAATTTCTGATCCTGCAAGCATACAGGAATTAACTCTTATGAATTTAAGACAAAATGCATATCGAGTTTTTAATGATATCTTTGCATTCTCATAATACTTGACGAATAAATACCTTACTAGCACAGAATATTTCTGCAAATTGTTACAATATTCATGAATGTTGAATATTAAAGCAGTATTGTTTTATTGAATGCCCCACTTTCTGAATATGAATGAATATTTTTGAATCTTGTGGCTACATTGATTATATCTCGAATTCATATTGTAATGATTGAATCCGAATTTACGCTTCTTTAAAAAAGATATGAATAATTTTCAATAAGTTTTTGAAAAATATTTTTTAATATTTATTTTCAATATTGCAGAAATTTTCAAAAGAGTGACATTTCCACATTCAATAATATTTATGAGAATATTTCAGCACCTTTGTTACAATATTTATAAATATTCATGAATATTCGGCGCTTGTAGGGTAGTTTTCAAGTAATAATTTTAATTTTAATTTTGAATAAAAAGACAAAATTGTATAACATTAATAACTATTGTATCAGGTAAAATATACTTTATCAACATAATTACCATATTTTTTCAATCTTAGATGGCTTGATAGTTATATTAATGGAAGAAAATAATAGTTTTTATGAATTTTTACTAAAGTTTGTACCAAAGTAACAAAAGAATATAAAAAATTTGGTTGTCTATTCTTGAAGTTTGTTGATAAAATGTAAAATTTATTTCTATAAAAGTAATCATTTTATTACAATTAAATATAATTATACAAGAGTGAAACGTTTAACAAACATAATTAATTATTATTAACTACACATCAGAAGTTCTTAACAATTTAACTTAACCATTATGTAGCTTCACCATATCACAATTATTTATTAAGCTCCTTCAACTTTGTTTTAAGTTCAATATTCTCTTCTTTAATTAACAAAGCTTCTTTGATTCTTTTATTCAACTCTTCATTTCTCATTCTCAGAATCATTACATCTTCTCTCAGGCTTTGATTTTCGGAGACTAATGCCCTTAATCTGTTTGTATCTTCACAAGGTCGCAATTCTTCTAATATGTCATCTGTTTGTGCAAATAATTGCTTCAATAAATTCGCTTTAGAATCAATGTGCAATTCAGTGAGACATTTTATAACTTTACTGCATTCTGATTTTGTAGTCGTTCTAATCAAATCTTTAACCATATTCAAAAATGCAGTTACATCAGAAGAATCGTTCAAAATTGGTTTCTTTATCATATTATCTGAACCTCTGCTGTTATCTTTTTGACTTCTCACCATTACTGGAGAATCTGAAGGAAGATTGTTTTCCTTGCTGGAAGAGTCAGAACATGCACTAGACTCTTTTGAAGACTTTTCCTTTTGACTATCAAAAGACTTAAAATTTTCTTTATTGCTAATACTTTTGCTTTTCAATTTGTCTTGATTAATACTTGTGAGTTTATTTTTAAAACTTTTATATTTGGAATCAGAGGAATTTCTTCCTGACTTGCCAGAATGTTTTTGATTTAATTGTTTATCTGAGATATTTGTTTTCAATCTATCTGGTTTCAATCTTTCATTGGACTGATGACTTGTGTTATTGTTTGAGTTAAAGTCACCTAAATTTTGAAATGAATTCTGAGGAGTACTGCTAACATAATTGCCTCTTACTGTTATATGATGGTTAAAATGAGGTTGAGATTTTTGTTCTTTAGCTATAAGGTTTAGATCTAGGTCCTCAAGGAAAGAATCATTCATTTTTAGTGTCTGTAAATGAAAGAAATATAATTTACATGCAATAATCAGTATATATTAATAAAAAATATTCAGGAATATTCTAACTGAATAAAACATAAGTTATAAAGACAATAGATTTGTTTATTTAAAATTAAGAATTTCTTATTTATATCTTACTGTTCATTTTTTAATTTTAAAAAATTGATTAAAATAAATAATTTGGTAAGTCAATCAAATAGAAGTTATCTAAGAGTTCAAATTAAATACTAATTACGATAAATTTATTTAATTATTTTATAATGATTTATGACAATAATAATAATTCAAGTAATAGCTGTACCTTATTAGAAACGCGAATAATAACCTAGTAAAAATAGTTGTTGTGATCCAGCTTTCCCAGTTACTATAGTCCAGTTCAATATAAAAAAGTATACCTCAAAACTATCAGAAAGCGCGGTAATTGTTATTCAACAGCAAAATTTAAAAAATAAAATTGAATATTTTTTTCTCATTTGTAGCATTTCACCCAACGTTTTTATATTACATAGAATATTTAAATTTTTCGTTTTCTGACATTGAAAAATTAAATAAGTTTTTTTTAGTTTCCAACTGACACATTATGTTTGAAAATCAACTGAGCTGCTCCAGGCCTAAAGCGATTTCTGGTTATGCAGTTATAGTAACAGATGATGTAGTTAATAAATTTGGTGTGCTTGTTCTTTTCTTCTTCTATATTTTGTTGTGATAGAATGCTTGTTTACTCACACGAATACAATTTTTAAATACTTCTTGTATAATTTCGGCTTCGAATTCATTGAACGTGTTCCTAAATACATTCATCGACTAATTTTTTTAGATCATTTAAAGTTTAAAAGCGTTTACTTATTAACATAAATACCTTCTGCTCTATAATGCTATAATTTATTATTTTTTTTTTTTTTTGTTTTAAATATTTAAACATTGAGTATTTAATTTCAAGATCGATTATTATAAATTAAAAAAAACTTTTATATAAATACCCTAATACCATTGTTTACTTATGTAACTTTGAACTTCTACATATATCAGCATTAGGATTAAATTTTTATTTGTTGAAAAGATTTCGGACGATTCAAAGGATTTTCACTGTGCTTTTCTCTAGAGTTATAGGCAAAATGTAAACGAGCGCGATAGAAAAAATTGTCTTAATTTTCGCTATTGCACTCATATACATTATGTCTAACACAATAAGAAAAGGACGGCGAATATCCTGCATCTCCGAAAAATCAACGATTGAAACAATATCGAATCAGACGAGGCTGGTTCTTACACATTCTGTTGCAACAGTTTAGTAACTTTTCGATTTAATATTTTATTTTATTCTAAACAGCTTTCAACTTACTTATAATTTAAAGAAAATCGTTTAGGCATTTATTCGGACTATTACAAATAATATCCAAAGTATTCTTCTGTGCAATCTACATTAAATATTAGAATTCAGCCAAAATTTTTGTATTATTTTTACAAAAAATGTAATATTTGGACTATACATCATCGATAATAAATATATGCTCGAAAAGATAAACAAAATTTCAAATCAACATAAAGTATTTTTAATTATCATGTAAGAATAAAAGATTTCTGTAGTTTCACAACTATATGTTATGAATTAAATATGTATTTATTAACGTATAATAATATTTTTTATTCATGTTTGAATAACTAATTTTATTAATTTGTTAAGTTTTAAACGTATTTGAGTTATTGAGACACATACTACATACTACATACTACATATTCCGTAATCCGTTCTGTATGGTACTTGTCACATCGATAGTCGATAGTACTTGTTGCTTGATCACTATAACTGACTTACGAACTGTCACTTACAGCAATGTCTGCTGATAATGATCCAATTAAAAATATTTGTTCGAACATTGTCATATCTCATCTGGAATTCACAGCTAACATTCAAGTAATTAAAAACATATTCGTTACTTCATGTTAAGAAATTAATCAAGTATTTGTCTAAGTATTATTAATTGCTAGTTAACCTCAATTCGAAAATTATTTTTCCATCGATATAAATGTTATTATTTTGTAGATGTTTTCTGCTAAAATATTCAACTAGGTCTAATAGAGGATTGAATTTAATGTTTTTTAAGAAATGTGATTTGCTAGGCATGCTTGTTATTAAAACAGCTGATTGCTTTCAAAGTAACATTTTTACTGTGTTGTCAATGTACGACAATGAACAATGCTGTATCATAAAAATAATTTAATAGATTAATAATTTTATAATTTATAGACCTAAAAGTTTGAACTTGAAAATTTTTCTAACGATTAAATCGTATGATCTTTTTGATGAATTACATACAAATGAATTTTATAGTTCAGACAATGTCAAAAAATGTTTTGTTATAATGGTTAATCAAATGAAAAGAAATATCATGCAAGGAAGTAGCTATAAGCAGCTTAAATATGAAATGCTAAAATTAGTTTTTTCTATTTTGCCTTTCAGATGAAAACAGAAGTGTAAAAACATTGATGTTAAAATGATTTTATAAAATAATCTGAATTTTAATTTTAAAATAACAAAATAAATGAAAAACAAAATGTATAACACCTTGTTGAATTCTATACTTTATTAAAATTTCTAGCACCAAAACAATTTTAACGATCGAAAAATAATTGAAAAAACATTATTAACATTTTTTAGGATCTAAAAAACTTTACAGGGACGCTAGAAGAATTAAAAGACTTGTATTCCAGAGGTACTGAAATTTTGTTTCACTCGAGAAAATTAATTAATGAAATTCGCACACTCACCTATCCACAGCCAAGTTTACAAAAAAGGCTTGAACTAACTGCTATAGCTGATCAATATGCAAGTCAATTTGAAACTGCCATGACAGAATTTCGTTCTGCAGCTTTGGCTAAGTTTAATATTTTAAATGAAGGGAATAGAGAATCATTATTTAGTACAACAGGTGAAACACAACATTCGTTTAGAAATAGGAAAAATAAACAATATTTGAGTGAACAGTCATGCCAGATTACTGAAAGACTATTAAGTATATCAAAGAATTTATCAGAAACTCTTGATCAGAGTTCATATACCCTAGGCACTTTAGGTTAGTGAATCAATTTATTTTTTATTAATTATATAAATAATTTTACATTTTAATTCTATCACAATGAATTTTAGAATCATAATTTTATATTAAAAAAATCTGCAATTTTTCTGCAAATTAAATAATTGAATAATGTTTTTTGAAAATTAATAAGTATATCTTCATTGTGTTTATTAATGTCATATCCATTATCTCATTATTAATTTTTTAAAAGAAAAAAAAATGTTTGCACTTTTTTTTTGATGATGAAAAAACGTATATGTATTGAATTATATCTATGCTTGTAAAAAGTTCAAAGATATTTATTTCCACTGAAGAACTATTCGGTTTAGAATTAGTCTGAAAAATCATCATAAACATTTTTAATTATTTTAATTAAATTAAATTCTTTTACATCCAATTTTAAATAATAATTAAATATTACTAAAACTATGATTATTATATATAATATATATTATTATACATATAATATATTATAGAGCTCTGCTCATGATTTGAGCAGAACAAAATTCAATATAAACATAACTGATAAGTAATATAGAATCAGTAATCATGTATTAATCTAGAATTATTTTTTCAGTTACATCTTCGGACAAAGTAACTGATGCAAAAAAAGAATTAGAAAATCAACAACATGTGATATTTCAGTCTGGAAAATTATTAGGAAAATATGGACGTCGTGAAATGACAGACAAAGCGTTACTTGCTTTGGCATTTTTATTCTTCCTTGCATGTGTATTTTATATTTTACAACGACGATTATTTTAATGCATTTAGAATTGTATAATTATTTAACGCTGTTTATTTTATGTTTGGAACACGTTGTAGTGTTTTTTATTAAAATTTATAATCAAATGAATTTATTTGATTAGTGATGTTGCTATCCTGTGTAAAATATATATATATATACTTTTTTACAATATTAAGTCAAACGTTTATCACAATCAATAAAATGAAAATTATACCTTTTTACAACTATCTAAAAATTCTTCTTTAGAAACGACACCATCCTTATTTGAATCCATTTTTAAAAAGAACTGTTCAACTCGTTTAATGCAATCATTCGATTGATGTTTGTGTACCATTTCAAAAATTGATGTTATTGTAAATAACATCTCTCGTTTCGTTATATATCCATTCCCATCTAAGTCGTATAATCTAAAAAAAGGTTTGCATGAATATTTTTATAAAAATTGAAAACCATTAGTATTGCCTAATTTTATAAGTTGATAAATCATAGATTCTGTATTGTAAAATTTAAAAAAAAAATAATAATCATGATTTCAAATATCAACCACTA
Organism: Pseudanteris insignis; assembly: GCA_022817105.1. Classification (NCBI taxonomy): domain Eukaryota; kingdom Metazoa; phylum Arthropoda; class Insecta; order Hymenoptera; family Scelionidae; genus Pseudanteris; species Pseudanteris insignis. The sequence goes on from JABFQB010000185.1 coordinate 10,877, forward strand.
TGACTTAATAAATATTTATAATATATTAATATATAAATAAATTATAACTTTGTTTTAGTGATGCACAAATGATGAAAATTATTAAACCTAAAAATCCAGAAAAGTTTGTCATCGTTGCTGCCTTTGATTATGGAAGATAAACAATTCATAAGATCGCTAAAACTGACGAGACCATCATTGTTTCGATCAAAATGATTGAATACTATTTGAGCATATTTTCTCGAGTCACCCAAAGGAAATAATTTTGCATATACTGGAATAAAATCGTGTATGGTAATAACTCCTGTTGGACAGCACTGTTTAAAATTTCTGTATAACTTTCGTATTTCGTATTTTGAAAACCCTGTTTGGTGAGCTAAATAGCTCAAAGATTCTGGAATCACTCGCAAAGGATTATCACTTGTAACATCATATTCTAAACAAACAAAAAATGAAATTTCAAATAACATTCATAAAATAGTTATTAGATTAAATATATTGATTGGATATAAATTTAAAAATAATTTAATTCATTATTTTATTAGCATTTAGTCTTTTAATCCAAAAAGATTGTTTGTTTGCATTTCGTTTAGGAAAATAATCATGAAATTGATATGGAATGATTTAATGCAAACCAGTAGCTGGCTATAATAAGGTTTTTGATAATAAACATAAGTTCAATTTATGCATTTTCAGTGAATGCATGGTGAATATCAACTTTGAATTAGTGTTAAAAATATATAATTAAAAAATAAAATAATATATTTTATTTTTTTTTTTTTTTGAATGATGTTAATTTTTAAAATGTTGCTAGAATATTACTGCGACATTTTATAATATTGTTTAAATCTTAGAAAGTAAATAGTTATACTTACATACATATTTTACGTATATTAAATAATTTTTTATTAAATTTTGTTATAACATCAAAACCAATGTCATACAAATATGTTTTAACAAAACTCTAATACTTTTAAATATTTTTGCATATAATTACTAAAAATCTTTCTATTGACAACACATTAAATGAAAAATCAAAAACAGATAAAATTAAATGCATATATTGTGACTTTTTTCAACCTCAGTGCTACATTCGTACTTTACACGCTAATTCATACTGTTATTATTATCTCAGTGTAGACGATTGTAAAATTGGCATTGCGAAGCGTGGTAGTATACGGAAAAGTCATTTTCTTCATAAATTTGTAAATAGTCAATCAGATTTGACTTTGGATGACAGTCGTTGACCTACCAGCAATTTTTTGTATGCTTTCCTT